>JAULKR010218643.1:0-12114 GCA_032356305.1 Prasiola linearis | reverse complement strand
CTTGAAGTCATCCCAAACAGTCTCTTCCCGCTCACCTCTGCGGGCAAGGGGGACACCTTCATTAAAACGACGACCCAAGTGAGGGTCGCCCATGATCTCAATCTCGTCTAGGGTCATTGTGTAATCACCTTAATCTCGTGAGCGACATCGTGCAGAGCGTTGTGCTTTTGACCTTTGAACGGGATGTCTTCGTTCAGACCTTTAGCATGAATCCATGTTCGTGTATCACGACCGCCCGAATAGTGGAAAGGATTCTTGACCTCAAAGTCGGTGAAATAGCTTTCGAGAAATGGGTAATCAAAATTCAATCCCCGACACCAGAAGCTGCGACCTGATCCGCACCAGTCGCTGAACTCTCTGAGCACCTGACGGTAAGGTTCAGCACGACCTAACAGGGACATGAGTAGCGGCTTCTTGTTGTCAGAGAGCCACCAGTTGCGGGTGTTCTCATCCCAAGACCGAGAAGGTGGAATCGTGAGGCACTTATCGAAGAACTCGGGATTAGCGTCCCCTGTACTCAGATCGAACTTCACTGCAGCAATCTGTAGTATTGCCCCTCGGGTAGCGTTGGTTGAGGTCGTTTCGACATCAACCATGATGTCGTTATATTCGGGTCCGTCCATTTTATTTCCCATTGATTGTGATCTGGAATGATTCCATCTCGGTAAAGGTTAATGATCCCTTGCCAGAGTCCTTGGCTTCTAAGATCACATTTCCAGGAACATCATACCACTGATCATGAGAAAAGGAATAGATGTAGAAGCGATATTGACCTTCATTTCTAACCACAGTGCGACATGTTTTCCACTGTTCTGGTTGGATACCTGCGAACTTGAAGCGTGTAGTATCCTTGGTAGCTTTAACCTCAGCGTAGAAGGTAACTGCTTTTTGAGTCACGATGAAGTCGGAGGGGGCATCCCTCACATTCGTGTTGATCTTTCCGTTAGAGCGACCAACACCCTCAGCAGCATCGGGCACACGATAGACGTGTGCCCTTGCTGATTTATAATGATGCTCGAAATCATCCTGAGCTTCCTGCCAGAATGTCCTAGACATAGTGGGAGAACTTCGGCGTGGATACCTTGGAAGAGTCCCACAGAAAGCGGAAGTTCTTCCAGCCTGTCAGATTGTAGAACCTCTCAGGCATGTTTTGTGCTTGAGCAGGATGCTCCAGTGGGGAAGCGTGTTCTGGTTCTGACCCTACCAGTCTCTCAAACAATTTCATATCCTCTGCGATGTTTGGCTCTCGACCGTCGTGGGTCAGGTAAGAGACACGAGCGCATCGAGCAGCAGAGATACATGCCAGCTGATCACCCTGATTACGGAGCAACTCTGTTTCCGTGATGTACGGAAGATGCCAACCACCAGGAGCAAGCTCACGAGGTGTATTCTGTGCAAGCTCCAGCTTCATTCGACGAGCGAGAACCTGAAACTCAGGTTGAGCATCTTTATGATCTCGCAGATGAAAGAGGTTGTTCCAATCAGTCGCAGTAACGACGACGTTGATGTGAGCAAAAGGCTCCAACAGACGGTTCACGATCTGCTTGTGATAGCCAGCCTTGTCGAAGGCGCGAGCGTATTTGATAGCTTTATCTCTTGCCCCTTTCCAAGCATCCTCTCTATCAATGTCCTCATAAACATTGTCAAAGGTGTTGTAAGGGGAGACGCCTGAACCGGATAGAGGCTCGTTACACTCCTCATCAGCTTGCATACCTTTCTGGTTCTTACCCCAGTGTAGCGGCTTTGCTGTATCGTCCAGAACGTCTTGAATCAATCGCTCAACAGGAATGGCTCGCGAAGACGAAGCACTACGAGACAAAACACGGTGAGTCATCACTTCCGAGTGGATGAATCGTGGGTATCGTAGTTGAAAGGTAGACAGTCTGACTCCAGTGGGAGTGCAATTGCTGTCTGCGATAAGTTTGGCGGTGATGGTCATAATTACCTCATATGTGAAAAGGCCCGCTACGAGAGCGGGCCAAGAGTATTAGTCCTTCTGGACCCATCGAAGCTCAAAGACCAGGTTCAGATCGGGACAGAACAGTTCGTCTCCTGCCTCATTCAGAACGCAAAGACTGCTGGTCACGGCATTGTCTTCGATGAAAGCGGCTTCGATAGTCGGCGTCAGGATCACTGTGGTAGATTTACCACTGAGAGTAATGGGACCACTGCTCTGAGCGATGACTTCCTCCGCCAATGCTGATCCAGTCAGCAGTGACGTTACTGCCACGATTCCAAGTGCGAGTTTCATTCTTCTGTCTCCTGTTCAGGTTCGATTGAGATAACCAGAGGCTCTACCGCAAGTCGGAATGGCTTGTCCGAGTAGAGATAGTCACCGGACCACTGGATATACTGACCGCTAACGGTCCAGTAATAGATGTAGGGACTGGATGATCCCCAGGTTCCTTCGTCAGAAGGGGCGGCTCCGAGCTGAGTACCATTCCACTCACCGCGATCGATCCGCCATGACTGCTGTGGTGGTGTCAGACGCTTACCACCAGATGTGATCTTACCACGCACGGTGTGCTTGGCGATAGGCTGACCAGCCTCGTTGAGAAGGACGGCGAACCCGAGAAGCCCTGGCTGAGAAGTCAGCTCAAGACGCTTCTTGATGTTCTCGATCTCGGCATTTCCCGCCGAGAACGTCACACTGTCTGCTGCTTCGGCTGCTCGCTGGGATTCAGTCTTCTTTGTCTGAGCAGCAGCGCCAGTATTACCATCGCAGTTGCTGGCTGACAGCAGCATGATTCCAGCTACACCAGCCAATACGGCCTTCAAAGAGGTTATCATTCACATTCTCCTGCGGCGAGGGTTTCAGGGAGGCTCCAGTCTTTGAAGACCCCACGGTTCAGTTTCTGTGAGTTGGCATTGTACTGTTCTGCCAACTCGCGGCAAGTCTGCCGCATAGCTGCAAGCTCAAAGCGAGCCTGACGATCATCCTCAGCAAGCACCTTGAACTCTTCAATCTGGTTCTTACGAGCTTTGTACTGAGCCTGTACATCGAAGTAGTATTCGTAGTTGTTGATGATGTTGTTCGTGTCGAGAGTCTTCGTCAGAACTCGACCTGGGGCTGTCACCACGCTGCTGAACGTACCCAGAAGGGTAGCTCCAACAGGGATAGCAAACAGCCCCAGAACGATGGCTGCAATATAGCGTTTCTTCATCGGTGGGTCTCCTTTTCCCGTTGCTCAAACAGATGGTCAACCACCTGTCTAATTTGATCGTGAGATAGAGCCTTACCCCAAGAGGTCTTGTCGATGCAAGGAACTTCCCACTGACATTCGTGTAATTCTATCTGACCATAGGGTGCTTTGTCTTTGGACCAAGGTTCGAAAGTCAGACCGATTGATGCTGTAGCATCTAGCTTACACTTCTTGAAGATATCAGGATGATCCGTCATGACCTCATGACAGATTTCAAGAGCACGAATCACATCATCCCTATGGATAGAGAAGACCAATTCGTCATGCACAGGCATCATGAATCTACCTCTGATACCCTCACGCTTGAATTGCTTGTTGATCCTGATGATCGATCGTTTAGCGATAAAAGCATTGGTGCCCTGAACGAAAGCATTAACCAGCTGGTTGGCTGCTCTCTTCTGGATACGACGAGCACACAAGTCCCAGAAAGCCCTCATCTGAGGAGGATCGCCTGGGTGTGTCATGGTCTCCATAAACTCCATGTACCAACGATGGGTACATTCTGGTCGGTTACGACGATGACCATCCATCAGCTCAACATAACCGTTGAGCTTACCAAAGGTGATAAGATCATTACGCCACTGTTCTGCAACAGCAAAGCGATCTCGGTAACGCTCGGTAGCCTCCCCGGTTTCGCTCATCTCCCAGCCCATACGATCACCAACAGTGCCGAGCCAGCCAGAGTACCAGTAGTTGAAGTTGGCCCCCTTCCCGAGTTCCGTGCGCCAGTACCCGTAGGCCTTCTGAAGGACGAGAGGTTCACCCTTCGTCGAGACGCGGAACTTCTCGGGCCAGGTTCCCCATCCATCCGCACCGCGCAGACCGAAGAATTCCTCTTCCTCGACGCCGAGGATGGATGCTGCCGCGCCACCGTGCAGATCCTTGTGGGGGATCTGGCTGTAGGCCTTCACGAACTCGGGGTCGCCAGACAGCTCGCCGATGATGACCAGCTCGAACGCGGACCAGTCGCAGGAGACGATGACGTGATCGTCCTCGTCGGGGAGGATCACGCCGCGGATGTAGGCAGCATCTCCTCGCTTGCCGAGCTGCATGTAGTTCATGTTCGAGGCCGCCATGCGACGGGTTGCGAGCATGGACGTCGTGTCGGGATAGATCCGACCCGTCTCCGGGTCGATGAGCTGACGGTAGGGGTTGAGGTACAGCTTGATGCGCTGCTCGATCCCGGCGATCTTGTTCAGACACTCGATCACCTTGCGCCCCGACGGGCATAGATCGCGAGACAGCATCGAGCCGCGCGCCTCGCCGTCGGACTGAACCTTCCCCTTCGAGACGATCACCTTCTGACGAAGCAGATCGTACATCAGGGTGCGGATCGGCATGTAGTGGGAGAAGTTCGGCCCCTGGCTTTCGGGAAGCCCGCGCTCGGCCCGCCAGCCGTTGGTGACGGGACCACGGATGGAGCTGACCTCGTCGAAGTCGTCATCACAGTGATCCGTGAAGGCCCACTTCGAGATCCGATCCCGGTACTTTTGACCCTTGCCGTCCCCATACCAGCGGGTGTCGGCTTTCTCGAGACCTTCATGAGGTTCGACAGGAAAGGGTAGAAGATCAACAACCGCCTCGCGCATCTCTCGCAACACGGAAGCAAGCGTCTGCCTCTCGACATCACGGTATTTCTCGATGGCATCGACGTCGATCTCGACGCCTTTCAGCTTCAGGTCGGCGAAGACCTGAACCATAGGGTTCTCTTGTTTCTCGAACGTCTCCCAGAGGGAACGATCTCCGGTCTTCTGGACCATCTTGCCGAGGAAAAGCTTGAACAGTTCGACCGTCCAGTACGCATCGTCGGCACCATACTCGAGGGTCTGCGCTCCCGTAAGCTGCCCCATATGGGCGCGATCCCCGAGGACCTCCTGGAAAGTCGTCATCTGGACGTCGAAGAAGCGTTTGACGAGCGCCTTCAGACCGTAACCCGTCGCGGTCTGCTTCACGATCCCGTTGTAGCTGTGAGCGGCGGAGCTTTCCTTGCCGACGAACGAGCCGAGCAAGGTGTTCAGCTCGTTGGTCAATCCTTCCCGACCACCGGTCCACCCCTTCATCGCTCCGGCAACTTCCCGGCGAAAACGCTGGACAGCAGTTCGGTCGGCTCGGATCAGATCCCCAGGTACGATCTCGTCGGGAGAGAGGAGGGAGACGGCCATCTGTAGGGTACAGGTGATGTTCTCGAGCCGGAAATCGTGACAGGCTTCGAACGCAGCGATTTCGTACTGGGCGTTGTGGGCGATCCACCGACACTCATGTCCCTCGACGAGGACCTTGGCCTCGTCCCAGGATATGCAGTTTTCCTTATCTGCGTGAGCGAGGTTGACGTAGTAGGCGACGTCGCTGCCCATGACGTGAACGGAGAAGCCCGTCATCACGGTGCGTCGCATGTCGAAGGTCATCGGAGCATTGCTCGGACGGTGACCATTCGGTTTATATTTACAGTAGGTGTTTAGGCCCTCGTGACGGGCGCTGTCCTGGGTTTCACAATCGATCCCGACGACCTGGGCAGCCGCTATTTCAGCGGCAACCACAGGAAGCAGATCTCGGGTAATCAGTCGACAGGTAGGAGCCATTGTTCTGAAAACGCCTTCATGGCATCCGGCGAGTAGGTTCCCTTCTCGAGGCTGCCCATGACGAGGTCCGAACAGACCGGAAGGAACGACACGCACCGATGGAAAACGGAGAGGTTTCTCCACTCCCCCGCATTCAGGCGGTTCACGATCGCCTTCGAACTCAACGTCTCAACAGCAAGACCCTCATCCCAGTCGTTATCCAGTGAGTTCTGGATCATCTGGTTCAGAGCCGGAAGGACCGGTTGGTGATCTTTCCACGTCTTGGCTCCGAAGCCCTTGATCCCGGGTAGGCAATCCGAAGGATCACCTACCCAGATCTTGAAGGGCAGGATCGCCGACAGCGAGACATCGTCCTTCGATGTTGCTGCCGACCGAACCCCGGGAAGGGTCTCAAGCTGCTTGAGGTCGTAGTCCGTCGAGTTCACGAAGACGGATGCTCCCTTGGAGGAGAACGTCTTCGCGAGTTCGGCAATCACATCGTCGGCCTCGAACTCGTCGAGGCAGATCTGATGTGCCTCCGTCAGTCGAACGACACGTTTTGCCTGACGGAAGGCATGGGCCATGCTGTCTGCGAGAACGGGACGCCGGGATTTGTAGAGAGACCACAGATCCCGGCGCTTCTGATTACCCTTCGACCCATCCCAGACCCAGATCGTGCCGGGGACCATGGACAGGTCGAAGAGATCCTTGAACGGGTTCATCGAGTTTTCGGCGATCCGCCGAAACACGTTGTTCCCGTCATGGATCGTAATCACTCGAGGACTTCGACGTCTTCGAAGACGATCAGGCCGAAGCCTTTCGGCGCGCTCGCGTTGGTCTTCTTGCGGGCCGAGACGTTCAGCCTGATCGTCACGGCGTCGGGACCGTCGATGATCGCACCTTCCTTCTGGACGGCACGGACCACCGAGAAGAAGGCCGTTGCCCCGGTGTAGGGCGGGGTGTAGCCGATCACTTCACCTGCCTGGAGCGTCGTGCCGCCGATCTTGGTCTCCTCGACCACGGTCATCGGGATCGTTGCCGTGGTGTAGGGACGCTGACCGGCATGGGCCGCTTCGCGAACCGCCTCGTTCCACGGGCGACCCTTGTCGGAGGTGATGCCGTCGAAGGTCTTCTCGTAGTTGGGCGGGTTGCCCCAGCGGAGCGAGGTGACCGCCTGGACGTCGGAGAGGTCGATCATGACGGCGAGGGGCGTTTCGAGGACCTTGTCTTCGCCCTTGACGCCGAAGCCGTGGGGTTCGATCGCGGCCCAGTAGTCGCAGGAGAAGCCGGAGGTCACTGCATCGCCGAGCGACATCGGACGACCGATACCCGTCGACGGGGTCTGGTCTTTGACGACGGGAGCGGGGGTGGACGCAGCTTTCGCTTCGGCCTGATCGATGATGTTGTCAATCGCACTGGTATCGGTCATAGTGTCGTTGTCCTTTTGAGTCTTTGGTAGGGTTCCTAAGTGACATAGAAGCCCGTCGATGAACAGTCGGCGGGCTTCGCTTTCTAAATACGGGGTGTCCCCATATTATAGAAAATCGAACTCGGGGCGGGTTACGTCGACCTTGTTCGCCATCCGAGAATTCTCTCTCGCAGCTGCGTAGACCTTCACGTCGAGGCTATCGACGTACTTCAGGAAAGTGATCCGCATCGGAGTGCTTCGTGCCCCTCGGATGAAGCGTCCGTAGGGTTGGAAGATGTCGGTATCGAGCGTCGTGATCGCTGCGAAGATGCAGTGATTGACTTCCTGATCGCCCGAAAACTGCCAGTTGTAGCCGAACCCGGCAGCCTCCGGAGAGACGACGAGAGCCTGATGGATTCCCTTGCGGAAACCTTGATCGGCCTTGTTGCGAGCTACGCCGATCACCTCGCCGTTGATGAGGGCAGGGCTGCGAAGACCGGCCTTCTTCATCAACTCCAGGATCCGGTTCTGATGGGGAACCATCGAGGAGAAGACGACGACGGGAGTCCCCTTCCTGACGTGATCCTCGAAGTGGATCATCAGAGCCTCGTCCTTAGCCGTCAGGTGACCCGCGGGAAGTGCCGAATCGACGATGCTTCGGTTCTCGGGATCGTAGAGGTGGGACGGGTGTTCGAGGATCTGACGCGCTCGAATGTAGGCAGGACCCGGTTCCCAGCCCGTGACGTCGAACCCGTTCATTTCGAGCATGCCTTCGTGGTGAAAGCGGTCGTAGATCTTCCGGTGTTTCGGATCGAGTTCGAGCTTCTCGACCTGGAAGATCTTCTCGACGTCGCCGTGGACCTCCTTGAAGGAACGACGCACGGAAACCTTGGACAGGATCCTGCCGAGGCGTTCCTCACCGCGCCAATAGAGCGGCTTGTTGTAATCGTCCAAGGTTGCGTGCTGATACATGAAGGCAGCATGCGAGGGGTAGAACCTCGGCTCGACTACATGGAGGGAAGGGTAGACGCTATCGAGACGGCCCGCGACGAGCGACCCCGACATCGGGACGTAGTGGAGAACCCGGTCGTTCCGCATGGCGTAGTAGAGCGCCTCGGAGGTCTTCGAGCCATGGGTCGACAGACCCTTGTGAGCCTCGTCGGCGACGATGGTACCGATGCCGCGGTCGACGATCCGTTTATGCTCCATCTGGAACCGGGTCATCGACATGAGCCAGACCTTCACGCCCGGGTTGTCGAAGTCGTACCCGATCGAGACCTCGTGATCCTCGAACGGGGTGAAGCGCAGCAGTTCCTCCTTGTTCTTGTAGAGCAGACCGACAGGCTGCGCCCAGACGGCGGGACGACCCGTCTCCCTGATCCGAGCGTACATGTAGATGCACATCGTCGGAGTCTTGCCGGTGCCGGGGTCGGAGAGATGCATCGAACGGGGGCGAGAGAGCAGCTTGCCGAGGTCTTCGACCTGGGAGTCCCAAAGGGTTACGGTCATGTCAGGTTTCTCCTCTACAAAGTTGATGGGTCAGGAAGCCCCCCCAAGCTTCCCAGCGAGAAGAGGTGACGTCCGAAAGGGACAGGCGAGTTCTGATCGGGATCGCATCGTCCGGTAGCATCGCCCCCGGCTGTTCCATGACGATGAGAAGCTTTCGAGGAAGAAAGCGAAGCAGCTGACGAGCCTCCTTGACGAGGCTCGAATACCCGGCAGCCTGGGCGATCACGATCAGGGGCTGGAGGTTGGTCGAGGACAGTTCTCGACGGAGAAGGACAGGGTTCATCTCGATCGCCATCCTGAAGCGTTGAACCGAACCGTACATCCGATTCAGTTCGAAGCAGATCTCTCCGACCTCATTCGATCCACCGGGGTCCGAGATCGCATGGAGTTTGCGACCCGAAGCGACACCCGGTTTCATGAAATCGAAGAGAGGATCTGTGGGGAGGTCTCCCGGAGGAGCCTGGTTTCTCATCTGGATGCGATGGGGGCTTCGCATCGAGGAGAAAGAAGGTCGGAATTCGAAGAAGTCAGGACCGGTATATCCCGAGGCGTTCTGAGCTTCGCCTCCCTGGAAGAGAAACCCGACATTGGCTCCGAAGAAAACGCCGTAGTGATCAATCTCCCGTTTCATAATATCGAGCCACATGTTTCACGAAGAGGGGGCCAGCTTCGGCGGCCCCCTGGATGATCTCGCTGATGTTGCGCGTCATTCTATTGTTGCGCGTCAATGTCCTGAAGAAGTCTCTCTGTTTCAGCATGGTGTTCGACGAGTTTTCGACGGCATTCGGCGATGTTGACATTATCCTGCATCCTGAAGTGAAGCATTTCACGAAGGGTGATGTTGAGGAAGTCGGCGATCCTCAACAAGAAGCTGACATCGAGATCGAACGTCCCCGTCAATATCGCCGACATGGTGAATTGGGAGACGTTGAAGTAATGGCAGAGGGGGAGGCTGTTGTTGGGCAGCTCCGGGGTGTCGGCAATCCTGGAGAGGATATTGCCGATGCGGACCATCTCGTCGCAGATCGGACGACACAGCGTCCACTGCTTGGGGAGGGGCCACTTCGATCTGTTCTCTCCGTGAGCTTTGACGGCAGCGGCGCGATCTTCATCCGAGAGGGATTTCTTGATCTCGTCGATACACTCGGAGACGTGACGTCTCGAGACGTAGCACTCTTTCGAGATCTGCATGGTGGAACGTCCGTCGACCCACTGGAGAAAGGCATGGCGTCGCCAACCGACGACTTTCAGTTTGTCCGAAAGGTCAAGCATGCGTACTCCTCATTCGGAAAACACAATGGTGCTGCACGCAAAAGGGAGGAAGTACCTTCTGCCTAAGGGGTCACCCCTAATCTACGTTCGTTCTTTGTTCTATTGCAACCTGTGGACGGCGTCTATTTTTGACGGAGCGTCCTGTAAAACCAGAGCGTGTTTTCGCCTAGGTTTACACCTTGCTGAAGAAGCAGATCGACTGAGGAGAGAAAAGTGGAAATTCCGCCTTTCGGCAGGAGATCCAACAGATCTTCTGTCTCAACCATACTGAGAACGTCGGCGTAGGCTTCGAGCATCTCTGCAAGCATTACAACATTGTCACTTTCCGTTGACATCAACCCTCATCACATAAACCCGAATGTTGGGGCCGCCGTGTTCCGGCAGATCCATGAACCTGTCCCGATACGGGACCGAATGTATGGAACCTTGACCCGAATCATATGCAGGCACGTACTGTGCCAGCAGGGGTTCGATGAGGCAATCGGCGAAAGCCTCAGCTTCCGTAGAGGTACCGAAGACTTCGAAACGGGGGTAGGCTTCTCCCTTGATATAGAAGTCCCAGAATATAACAAAAGGGTCGTTCAATTCAGGACAGTGCT
This sequence comes from Prasiola linearis, assembly GCA_032356305.1. NCBI lineage: Eukaryota > Viridiplantae > Chlorophyta > Trebouxiophyceae > Prasiolales > Prasiolaceae > Prasiola > Prasiola linearis. The sequence goes on along the minus strand of JAULKR010218643.1, from coordinate 1,565 downwards.
TCGTGGTTTCCGAGTCACACTCGTCGGTGTGTTCGTCGAGGATGACGAGATCCGTAGCCGCCAGGAACTCCTCACAATCATCGGTGATCGTCATCCTCACGTACATGTCGACTACACCCTGCTGATGATCATCCTCATCCTCTTGTCCTTCGGGTTATACCCTTCGCGGGTTTCGACGAAGGGTTCTTTTTCCGTGACCTCGCCATCGATCTTGTTCAGCTCGAACAGACGCCAGCCGGGGCGCTCACCGCTCGTCTGCCAGCCGGACATGACGAGGTTGTCCTTGGTGTTGACGCCGACGAGGTGCGGCTCGACGGTGCGATCCTCGTCCTTGTATTTGAAGGTGATGATGGTGGGGTTCAGTTTCAGCATTGGTAGGGTTCCTTATTTGCGAAAGCCGCGGATGTTGCCGGGGCCGTTCTGTTGGTGTCGGTGGTAGGCTGCCTTTGGTCCTTTGAAGAGGGGTTCGAAAGGGAAAGACAGGTCGAAGACGGGTCGGAGCGGGGCGAAATCCTGCGCGGTGATCCTTCGCGTCTGGTTTCCGTAATCTTCGTAGGGGGGCATTTCCTCACCTAGGGGCGGAAACCAGTCGGCTTCGGTCGTGTGCTGCTCAAGGATGACCCCAGCTCGGTAAGCGAGGTCGGCACCTTGGAAGGTACCGACGACGAGACGTCGTCCATCCTCCGCGAGCAAGGACAGGTGATGCGAGGTGTCCCAGCGCCAAGGGTATATGCCGTTCTCGTTGGCGTCCTTCTTTGCTTCCTCGCACCAGTCGGGGTGGTATTGGACGGCCTTCATCACTGGAGTCCGATGAAGACGAGGATCGTGCCGATGATGCCGAGAGAGGCACCGTTGGATCCGCGCCTGCTGGACAGCGTTCCGCAGATCCAGCCCACGACGAAGATGACGAGGTAGAGTAGGTAATCCATTGGTAGGGTTCCTTTCAGGTTTCAGCTTGTCGGACGGACAAGCCTGTTTTGGTTCGTCTCACGTAGAAAGAAGTTCCGCCCCAGCAAAAAATCGCATCCTTGTGGGGCATCTCGTCGATACCGTATCTCGCAGCCTCGACGGCAGATTCAAGATTACCCGGATCGCACTCCAGGATGATCCGAGGTCGGTCAGCCATCCTCTTCCTCTTCCTCTCTCAAACTCTGAATTACGTACAGCGGGATCACGAACCCCTCCGAAACGAGCCGCTCCAACTCTGAGGCGCACTCGCCAGCGGTTTCGTGGGTGAACATCTTCCCGGCCTCGGGGTGATCAGTACCTCGTAAGTGGGTAACGAACCCGCTCCCGCTCCCGCTCTCGTAGACGTAGGCATCGCTGCGTCCGCTCAGGCAGCTCCATCGGCAATATGCCATCAGGAGATACCTCCCCGGATATTCCCCGGATCCGAGCGCGAATCATCGTGAAAGTCCGGAAATGTTCTGAAACCTCCCAACTTCTTTTTCCCTTGCAGAACCCGCAGAGACTGGGTATTCCGAGCCTCGATGCTGCCGTGGCTCAGGGGTAGAGCACCCCCTTGGTAAGGGGGAGGTCGAGAGTTCGAATCTCTCCGGCAGCAC
>JAULKR010218533.1:0-15230 GCA_032356305.1 Prasiola linearis | reverse complement strand
GTGGAAGTGCGTGAACGTCGTCGGCATCTCCACCCAGAGCCGTTGCAGGTTGGCCGCCGACAGCAGGCTCTCGGCCGAGATCACCAGCCGCGCCCCGGCATCGTCCAGCGCCGACGGGTGCACGGCCGACCAGCCGACGGCGCGCGCAATCACGCTCACCACGACGAGCACGCCGATGAGGTAGAAGAAGATGAAGACGGGGTCCGGCAGCTTGTTACCGGTCCGCTCGATCCAGGCCAGCAGGCCCTTGCGGGGCGGCTCAACGGTCGGGGATTCGCTCATAAGTCGGGAGGGGAACGCAGGCGGGAGGATAAAGCCGGCACCCGGACCGGAGAGGTCACGCGCTGCGCGCGGCGATCGTTGTCGGTTAGGTTCAAGCTGCACCCTCGACAGAATGATGGCGACCCTTCCCTCCCCCGACGACGCGCCGTTCAGCAACGTCCACGACGCAGCGCACGTCGTGCTGGCTGACACGGGTCCGCTCCATTACAAGGCGATCACCGAGGCCATCCTGGACCGCGGCCTGTGGATCAAGAGCGGAAAGACGCCCTGGTCGACGGTTAATTCCCGCATCACCCAGGATATCAAGCGACAAGGCGACGCGTCACGTTTCGTCCGAACGGTGCCCGGGGTCTACGGCCTTCGCGACGCGAGCGGCGACGCCCCCGCACCGGAGCCCGCTGTGCCGAAGAAGGCGCCGACGGCCACGCCGACGATGTCGTTCACGGACGCCGCCGAGCACGTGCTGGACCACCACGCCGGCAAGCAGCCGATGCACTACCGCGACGTCACCGCGCGCGTGCTCGCTGACGGCCTGGTGCAGAGCGAAGGCAAAACGCCCGAAGCGACGCTCTACGCGCAGGTCACCTCGGAGATCAAGCGCATGGCGCGCCGCGGCGATGCCTCGCGGTTCGTCAAGCACGCGCCGGGCGTGATCGGGCTGCGGAAGTGGATGAGCAAGGGGCTCGCGTTCCAGATCGAGCGCCACAACGCGAGCGTGCGCAAGAAGCTGCTCTCTCACCTCCGAGAGATGGATCCGGCAGACTTCGAGGCCGTCGTCGGCTTGCTGCTCGTCGCCCTCGGGTTCGAAGACGTGGTCGTGACCAAGATCTCCGCCGACGGCGGCATCGACGTACGCGGCGTGCTGGTCGTCGGCGACGCCATCGAGACGCGCATGGCCGTCCAGGTCAAGCGCTGGAAGGCGAACGTCCAGCGCCCGATCGTCCAGCAGGTGCGCGGCTCGCTCGGCGCGCACGACCAGGGCCTCATCATCACGACCGGCGGGTTCAGCAAAGGCGCCCGAGACGAAGCCGAGGCGCCGGACAAGATCCCGGTCGGCCTGATGGACGGCGAGCAGCTCGTCAAGCTGATGGTCGAGAACGACATCGGCGTCTCGCGGAGCCCCTACGAGATCTTAGACCTCGCCAGTCTGGACCTCACGCCTGATGACGACTGACGTGGGCGGTGACGGATTCGAACCGCCGACCCTCTCGGTGTAAACGAGATGCTCTAACCAACTGAGCTAACCGCCCGACGCGCGAGGCCGCCGGCCTCGGAGCGGGAAACGGGATTCGAACCCGCGACCCTCAGCTTGGGAAGCTGATGCTCTACCAACTGAGCTATTCCCGCGTCGGCGCCCGCCCGGCCGGGGCCGTCGGGGCACGAAGCTGAAGGTAGAGCGCCGCGCCGAGGTGGGCAACACGCCGGCGGCGGCAGGGGCCGGCGGCGTGCGAAGTCAAGCGGCCTTCACGCGGGGACGGCCGGCGAGCCATCTATCTTCGTCGCTTCCGCTGTCCTAGCGGTCCGTCGGCGCCTGCCGACGGTCAGTCCAGAGGCTTCCGCCCTCACCGCCGCACACTCCGATGAAGCGCACCTATCAGCCCAGCCGCCGCAAGCGCGCCAACAAGCACGGCTTCCGCTCCCGCATGGCCACCAAGAACGGCCGCAACGTCCTCGCGCGCCGCCGCGCCAAGGGCCGCCACGACCTTACGGTCTCCGACACCAAGGCGAGCAAGTAGCGCTTCATGCGCGACGCTGCCTTCCCGCGGAGCCGCCGCCTCAAACGGCGACGCCTGATCCGCCCGCTCTTCGACCGCGCCCGGCCTGACGTCGGGCGCGTCCGTGTCGGGACCATCGGGCTGCATTTCCGCGTGGCGAGCCGCGCGGACGTGGGGCTGGAGACGCCGATCCAGGCGGGCTTCACGCCTGGCCGACGGCGCACGAACGCACAGCGCACGGCGCTCCGGCGCCTGCTGCGCGAGACGTTTCGGCAGCACAGCGCCGCGCTCGCCGCACGCTTCGACGCGCCCGACGCCGAGCCTGGCCCCGCGAAGGCGGGGAGCAGCCGCCCGCAGACCACGCTGACGCTGTTCGTGCTCTACCGCGGACCGGACGACGATGCTGCGCGCTTGATCGAACGCGACCTGCCGCGCGCGCTCCGTCGCCTCGACCGCGACCTCGACCGCGACGCCGCGCAACACGGCGCCGAGGGCGCCGTGGAGAGACCCGGGCCACCGCCCGACCACCAACCCGGATAACCTGTGCAACCCCAGGGCCTCGACCGCACCGCTCTCATCGGCATTCTGCTGATGTCCGTCCTGCTGGGCGTCTGGATGATCCAGACCGCGCCGACGCAGGAAGAACTCGCGGCCCAGCAAGCCGAACAAGCCGAGGCCGCCGCCACCGCGGACGACGCCGACGATGGCCCCGAGGAGCTCGCCGAGATTGTCGACCCGACGGCCGACGCGCTGGAGGCGCCGACGGACTCCGCGATGTTCGGCCGCGCGCTCAGCGGCGACGCTCGAGACGTGACCGTCCGCACCGACCGCTACGAAGCCGTCTTCTCGACGGGCGGCGGCACGCTTAAGCACTTCCGCTTGCTCGGCTACGACCGTGCCGGCACCGATGACCACGTCGACCTGGTCTCGAACGAAGCCGGCGCGCTCGCGCTCGGCTTCATTCCGCCGACGGGCGCGTACCTGGACACGCGCACGCTGCAGTTCCGACCGGTCGTCAACGGCGAAGCATTTGCGCTGGACAGCCTGCGCGTCACCGACGCCGAGCGCGAGCTGGCCTTCGAGGCGCCCGTGGGCGAGGGCGCGCTGCGCTTCGTCTACACCTTCCAGCCCGACTCCTACGACGTCGGTCTGCGCATCGAGACGCCGGGCACGGACGTGCTGGCGCGCTCGTACAGTCTGGCGTGGGACGGCGCGCTGCCCCGCTCAGAGCAGGCGATTCAGGAAGAGGTGATTCAGGCCGGTGCCTTCGGCCGCCTCGGTGGCGAGACCGACTTTATCCGCCCCGACGAGGCCGGCGACGCCGAGCCGATCACGCGCACCGGCACCGTGGACTGGGTAGCGGTCAAGACCAAGTTCTTCCTCGCCGCCGTCATCCCCGCCGCTGACACACGCACCGAGGGCTTCGAGCTGACGGGCTCCCAGGTCGGCGAGTTCGACACGCCGGACGCCTTCGCGCAGGACTACGAAGCGCGCCTCGAGCTGGACGGTCTCAACGCCAACGAGTCGGCCGACTTCACGCTCTACCTCGGCCCGATGGAGTTGTCGCGTCTGGCGACCTACGGTCTGTACGACACTGTGGACTTCGGTTTCGGCGCGTTCATGACGCGTCCCATCGCGCGCTACTTCATCGCGCCGACGTTCGCCTTCCTATCGACATTCCTGCCCAACTACGGCATCGTCATCATCCTGTTCGGGCTGCTGGTGAAGCTGCTCTTGTGGCCGCTCACCTCGGCGAGCTACCGCAACGCGGCGCGGATGCGTGGGCTCCAGCCCAAGATGAACGCCATCAAGGAGAAGTACGGCGACGACCCGCAGAAGCAGCAGTCGGCCATGATGGGACTGTACAAGGAGGCGGGCGTCAACCCGCTCGGCGGCTGTCTGCCGATGCTCTTGCAGTACCCGATCCTGATCGCGATGTGGCGCTTCTTCCAGGTGACACTCGTGCTCCGCGGCGCGCCGTTCGCGTGGGCGGCTGACCTGTCGGCCCCGGACCCGATTCTCCAGCTGCCCTTCGCGATTCCGTTCTACGGCGACTACGTGGCGGGCTTCACGCTGCTCATGGGCGCGTCGATGATCATCTCGATGCGGTTGTCCATGTCCGGCGACGTGGCGGGCAACCAGAAGGTCATCATGTACGTGATGCCCGTCTTCTTCCTGGCGTTCTTCAACAGCTTCCCGTCGGGCCTGTCGCTGTACTACCTCGCGTTCAACGTCTTCTCGATCGTGCAGCAGCGCATGATCAACGCCAAGGTGGAGAAGGAGACCGCCGCCGGCGGCCCGAAGGCGATCAAGCAGGCCAAGGCCGACGCGAAAGCTTCGGGACGCGAGCGCTCCAACGGCAAGCCCAAGCGCCCCGGCCGTCGGCGCAAGGGCGGGTTCACGTCGGACGTGGTCGCGGGCTCTAACAAAAAGCGCTAGCCGGCGGCGCGTCCACATCGAGACGAGACCGATGACGTTCTCCCGGACCGGCTTCATCCTCTACGTCCAGGACTACCGAGCGTGTCGCGCGTTCTACCGCGATACGCTCGGGCTCGCGGTCCTCTTCGAGGCGCCAGACCTGACCTGCTTCGCGTTCGGCGAGAGCTACCTGATGGTCGAGCAGGACGACGAAGGGCACCGGCGCGGCGACGGGCACGCGATGTGCCTTCGCATGAACGTCCCGGACGTGCGCGCGCAGGCCGACCGGCTCGCCGCGCTCGGCGTCGTGGTGGACTACCAGGAACACAGCTGGGGCACCGTCGCCAAGTTCACCGACCCCGACGGTACCCTGTGCGCGTTCAAAGACGATGAGCGCTTCGAGCAGCAGATCCGCGAGCACGTGTCAGCCTGAGTCCACGAGGTCACCACCAAATGGGCGGGTGGTCTCGCCGATGCGAAGAGGTTGCCAGCGGCCGTACGTCCACGACCGCAGCAGCCACTCCAGCGGGCCATTCTTGAACCGCCGTGACCACAAGGTGCTGAACGCCACCAGCACGCCGAACAGGACGGGAGCGAGCACGAGGCAGCCGACGGCGCCGATCTCGCCCCAGAGTCCCAGGCCCCAGCCGCAGAACACGAACCCGGCCAGCAGCGACTCGCCCAGGTAGTTGGTGAGCGACATCCGCCCCGCCACGCGTACCGGCCGAAGTGCCCACGCCAGCCGCCCCGCCCGCTCGGCGGCGACCACGCCCACCACGAAGACGAACGTGAGCGCCGGCCCGGCCACCACCACGCCAGCCATGCCCACGACGTTCAGCCACACCGGAAACGCCGCCGGCCACGTCGCGACGGTCGCGTACAAGATGTTGCCCGGCACGGCCAGGGCGAGCGCCCACGGTACCGCTTGGCGGAGTCGCGGCCACCACCGCTCGATGTCCGAGAACACGCTCACCTTGCCGGCGGCGAGCCCGAGCGCGAACATCGCGAGCGCGACCGGCCCGTTGTAGACGGCCAGAAACGGCAGGATGCGGGGCAGGTCGCGGAGTCGCTGGCCGACGGCGTCCAGGAACGAGCCCGCGAACGCAGCGTCGGCCTGCGCAGCGGCGAGGCCGTTGGTGGCGCCCAATGCCTCGGCACCGTAGAGCCCGAACGCCCCGAACCCGACGGCCGCAACCGCCAGCGACGCCATCGCCAGTCCCACCAGCCGCCGTGGCGACCAGCCGCGGACGGCCCACAGCACCGCGCCCAGCACGGCGTAGATCGTCAGCACGTCGCCCGAGAACAGGAATACAGCGTGGACCACGCCGAAGGCGAAGATGCCGGCGATCCGCCGGGCGTACCTCGGCCCCAACGCATCGCCTCGGGCCGCGGCCCGCTCCATCTGCACGGCCAGCCCGTAGCCGAACAAGAACGAGAACAGCGAGAACGCCTTCACCTGTCCCAGCGCGGCCACCACCCATACCGTTGCGGCGTCGGCCACACCGACCAGCGCGGGCTCGACGTAGATCGAGTGGCCGAAGTATGGCAGGTTGACAACGAGAATGCCGAACAGTGCGAAGCCGCGGAGCGAGTCGAGCGTCTGGATGCGGCCGAGGGCGGATGATGCAGGCATCGGAGTCAGGGACACTGAATTACTGGATGCGGTACCACTCGTCCGTCACGCCGACGGCCGGAATGCCTTCGTAGATGCGGACGCGGAGCGAGCCGTCGCGGGCGACCGAGATGCGGCAGCCGTAGGTCTCGCCGGTCTCGAAATCCACCAGCGTGCCGCCGCGCAGTTTTCCGCGGCGGAATGTGAGTCCGCGCAGGATTGGGATCCGGCGGATGTCGCGGTCGGCGTAGGCGCCGACGCAACCCGTGCAGCCGTAACCGGCAGCGCCGGGCGGTGGCACCAGTCGCGTGATCCGGCCCTCGACCGTTCCGCCCACCGAGGACAGCCGCACGACTGCCTCGGGCACGCCGTCCTCGGTGTACGTCATCCAGTCGCCGAGGAAGGCGCTGAGCGACTGCGCGGCGGCAGGCGGACCAGACACGGCAACCATGCCGAGGACGAGGAGTGCGAGAGAACGACGCATGACGTGTCGGGCTAGCGAGCGAGGAAACGAGTGAGCAGGCGGACAACGGCCGGCTCCAAACCGGGTGGTGCCTGGTCGCCGAGCGAGGCGCGGAGCGCGAAGCCGTCGGCGAGCGCGAGCAGCACTTCGGCGGCGGCCTCGGGGTCGATGGCTTTGGAGATCTCCCGGCTGCGCTGCGACTGCCGGAGCCGGTCGGCGAGCGCAGTCGCCACGCGGGCATCGGCGCGGCGGAGCACCTCGGCGACGCGCTCGTTGCGCAGCGCCTCGGCCATCACCTCGACCAAGAGCGCGCTCCCGGCCTGCTCCTCCGCCGGATCGCCGCCGTCGTAGAGTGCGTCGAGGGCGGCGTCGAGCGAGTCGGCCTGCTCGACGGCGCGGTGCAGCGTGTCGGTGTAGCGCTCCACCAGGGCGACCACCAGGTCGCTCTTGCCGCCGAAGTAGCGGTACAGCAAGCCCTGGCTGATGTCGGCCTCACCTGCGATGTCGGCGACGCTGGTGGCGTGGAAGCCGCGCCGCGCGAAGGCGGCCTGGGCGGCGTCGAGGATCTGGGTGCGGCGGTCGGAGTCGGACATTTGAGGATCAAATACTGGACATGAATGAACACTCATTCACATCGACTACGCGACGATACCTCGACGGTTACGTCGGGCCAGCATTTCGTTCAGATCGGCGCCTTACACCGCCTCAACGCCGATTCTCGGCACGCCGAAGTGCGTGTCCATCGCCACGCCGCAGCGCTCGAGGAACGCCGTCGGCAGTTCGCCGCCGATCTGGACGAAAACGTCGTCAGCGTCGATGCGGAGCAAGACATTCGGGCCGTCGAGGTCCACGGTATCCGGGCCGATGGCGCGGACATCGGTTTCCCAGAGCGGTTCGATGGTGCCCGCCTCGACGGCCTCCGCCAACGCGCGGAGGTTGCGCGGTTTGGCGCGCGTGACGGCGGCACGTCGGTACGAAAGCCGGACGGCCGCGGCACCCGCATCGGCCAGCGCGACGGCGGCCTCGACGGCTGAGTCGCCCCCGCCGACCACCAGGCAGCGGCGCCCGGCGTATGCCTCGGGTTCGAGGAGCGCATAGGCGACGTGACCAGCATCCTCGCCCGGGACGCCGAGGCGCCGTGGCGTGCCGCGCCGCCCGATGGCGAGAATCACGAAGCGCGCGCGCAGTCGTGCGCCGTCGGCAGAAACGACTGTAAACACGCCGTCGGCGTCTCGCGTGACGGCCTCGACGGTCCAGCCGGGGCGGACGTGATCGGCGACGCCCGACGCGCCGACGGCACCGGTCCACGCGGCTGTCAAGTCTTCCTTGCGCAGCGTGCCGGCGGCGATGCGGCCGTGGCCCGGCAGCTCAAACGGCTGCGTCATCACCAGCTTGCGACGCGGGTACTGCCGGACCGCGCCGCCGATATCGGCCGCGCGTTCCAGGACTACGTAGCGCAGCCCAGCCGCTTCGAGCGTCGCCGCGGCGGAAAACCCTGCTGGCCCGGCGCCGACCACGAGAACGTCGAAGCCAGCGGCGTCCGGCGGCGCGGGCTCGCGCGCGGCACGCCGGATGATGCCGTCGGCGCATTGCCGGCCCTGCTCGACGGCGTTGCGGATCAAGCCCATTCCACCGAGTTCACCGGCGACGTAGAGGCCGTCCACGTTCGTCTGGAAGTCGCCGCGCACGCGCGGCAGGTCTACGCCGCGCGTGGCCGTGCCGAAGACGAGCGTGATGGCGTCCGTCGGGCACGAGCGCTGGCACATGCCGTGGCCCACGCAGCGCGCCGGGGCGATGGCCTCGGCCTGCCCGCCGACGAGCCCGAGTATGTCGCCTTCGGGGCAGGCGAGCGTGCAGGCGCCGCAGCCGAGGCACAGCGCCGGGTCGATGACCGGGTGGAGACTGGCCGGCTCGTGGAGTCCTGCCCGCTCGGACGTCCGCGCCGACACGCGCGCAGCGCGCTCACGCCGTCGGCGCGAGACCACGAACGGAGCCGTCACCACGACAACGAGGATGCTCGCGACCAGCCAGATCAGGGCGACATCGGTCACAACCGCACCCACAACGCCGAGTAGAGGCGCGTCCGGCGCAAGCCGCCGCCGCCATCCAGGTCGCCGCGCACGCGGAGCGCGAAGCGCTGGGTGAGCGGGATGTAGGCAGACGCGCTCAGGCCCTGCGACACCAGCACGAGGTCACCCGCGGGCGACTCCGAGCGTCGCCAGCCACCGGTCAAGCGGACGCCGCGGACGGTCCCGCTCAGACCGGCCGAGAAGTAGCGCACCGAGCGGTCGTCGCGGCGCCAGACGGTCGCGGAGGCGTCCAGACGGAGCGGCGTGCGCGGGAGCGGCGCCGCGACGGAGAGCGAGAGCGCGCCGCTGGCCGGGCCGTCGCCGGAGGCGCGGCGCGACACGTCGGCGGAGAGGTAGGCGGCGCGGTGCGTGGCGGTCGCACCCAGTCCGACGCTCCGGGAGGCGAAGGCGGCGAAGCCGTCGGGCAGGTCGTCCAGGCCGTCGAGGGCCGAGGCGCGGTAGCGGCGGGCGTACGCGCGCAGCGTGAGCGGGGTCAGCGGTTGGACGGTCGCGCGCGCGCTGAATCGCGCCAGCCCGGCACCGTCGTCCGGTCGCAGGTCGCCGAGGGCATCGACGGAGAGCGAGGCCGGCACGCCGCCGACGGCCGATCGGATGCGCGCCGCGGCGCCGAGGAATGGCTGGAGGCCGTCGGTCAGAACCGCTCCGGCGGAGCCGGAGGCCGAAAGGCGGACAGCGCCGGGACGGTCGGCGTAGGCGTAGGCGAAGCCGCCCGGGACACCGGGATCCGGCGCGCTGGCGACGCGGTCCGGGCGCAGGCCGCCCACGACGCCCACGCCGCGGCGGCGGTCGCCGAGGCGAAGGTCGAGGCCGTCCCAGGCGCCGCTGAACCGCTCGCGCTCGGGGATGAAGCGGCCCGCGCGGATCTCGGCACGGCCGACCGTCCGGCGCACGGCGGCCTGATAGATCCGCACGTCGGTGCCGCCGTCGATCCGGGCGTCATCGACGAAGCGCGTCTGGGCGCGGGCGTCGAGTTCGGCGCGCCACGCGCCGGCGTCGAGGCGGGCGCGGACGGAGGCGAAGGGCGTCGAGAACTGGCGGGAGGTGGACACGTCCTGGAAGGTGGTCTCGCTGGTGACGGCGTCGGCGCCGACCTGGACGGTGCCGGTGAGGCGCATCCCCGGCGCGGCTCGGGCGGCGGCGCCCGGCGGCGGCGTCTCGAGGATGGACTCGCGGCCCGGCTCCGCGGCGACCACCGGCGGTGGTGCGACGGGCGGCGGCGCATCGGTACGGAGCGTCTCCACCTCCAGCCGGTCGCCGCGCGTGAGCGGGAAGCCGGCATCGGCGTAGGTGACGACTGCCGAGCCGCTCGCCACGCCGACCACCAGCATCCGGCCCAGGAAGGCGTCGGCGCGCCAGACGCGGAGCGTGTCGCCATCGGCGAGCCCGTCGTCCCGGCCGACGTTCAGGAACGCGTCGTCGCCAGCGATCTGGGTGACGGTGGCGGGGATCCGGCCGGGCGTCTGGGCGGTGGCCGACGGCGCCATTGCCAGGAGGCACGCCAGCACGCACGCCGGAATGGAGAGCTGGGCGAGCGACGCCGTCATCGGAGCCGGAAGCGTCGGTCGCCACTTCCACCGCCGCCGAGGTCGCGACCGTCCGGGTGGCAGGTGTAGCAGGCGGCGCTCTGATAGACGTAGCCGTTCACCTCGTCGTGCTCGTCGTCCATCTCGTCGCGGTTGTGCTCGTGGCAGGTCACGCAGGAGAAGACGGAGAAGTCGTTCGGCTGGACGTGGCAGGTCTGGCACGAGTCCCACGCACCGGCGTGGTCGCCTGAGTAGATCGGGAACTGCGGATGGTCCACGGTCGCGCCGCCCCACATGTCTACCGAGTGGCACTGCGTGCAGGTCGTCGGGAACGAGGTGTGGTTGGGGGTCGCCGCGGCGGCGTCGTCCGCATGGCACGCGACGCAGTCGTTTTGCGAAGCCGGCGTCCATGGCACGCCGCCGTCGGGTCCCGAGTGGCACGTCGCGCAGTCAAGCGTCAGGTGAGCGCCGACGAGGCCGAAGCCGCCGGACAGCAGGACGTGATCGGCCGTGGCGCCCTGCCACCTATCGACCGTGTGACACTGGGTGCAGGTCGTCGGGAAGGCGGCGTGGCTCGGGCTCGTCACCGCCGCGGCGTCTTCGGCGTGGCAAGACTGGCAATCGTCCTGCGAGGCGGGCGTCCACGGCACGCCGCCGCCGGGCGCGGAGTGGCACGACGCGCACGCCAGCCCGTCGTGCGCGCCGACGAGCGCGAAACCACCGGAGAGTAGGACGTGGTCGGCCGTCGCGCCGGGCCAGGCGTCGGCAGTGTGGCAGTTCGTGCAGGTGGTCGGGAAGCCCGAATGGTTCGGCGTGACGACAGCCGCGGCGTCGTCGGCGTGGCAGCTCTGGCAGTCGTCCTGGGTGGCAGGCGCCCACAGCGTGCCGAAGTCCGGGACGGTGTGGCACGCCGAGCACGGCAGCGGTTCGTGCGCGCCGACCAGCGCGAAGCCGGCGGAGACGCTCGCATGCTGGAACGGCCCGGCGGCCCAGGCGGCGGTGTGGTGGCACGTCTCGCAGTCGCTCGGGAAGCCGCTCTCGACGTGCGGCACGGCGCTGCTGGCCGTGGACGAGAGCGCGTCGGCGTGGCACGTCACACAGTCTGTCGGGAGCGGGGCAAAGGCGGCGGTCTGGACGCCGTCGCGGTGGCAGCTCTCGCAGCTCACCTGCAAGTGCGAGCCGGTGAGCGGAAACGCCGTGCCCGCGTGGACCGCGACGCCTTCCACGTCGCGGAAGTCGGTCGGCGTGTGGCAGGTCTGACAGTCGGAGCCGAGGGCGTCGCGGTGGACATCGAGGTGGCAGGTGCCGCACTCGGAGACGGCGGCGTCCAAGCCATCGAAGCGGAGATCGAGGTGGCAGCTTGCGCAGTTGGCACCATCGTGCCGGCCTTCCAACCGGTAGCCCGTGTCGCGCGCGTGGTCGAAGTCGGCGTCGGCGCGGAGCGGCGCCCAGGCGTCGGGCGTGTGGCACGATTCGCAATCGAGGGTGACGCCGTGCAGGTTGGCGCCAGCCAACGCGAAGCCGGTCTGCGCCCGGGCACCGACGGCGAGCGTCAGCGCGGCGAGGACGAGCAGGAGGCCGCGTGCGGTCATGGCGTCTCGGAGCCGTGGCAGCCGACGCACGTCGTCGGCAGCGGCTTGAAACGTACAACGGCCGTGCCGTCGGCTGTGCGCTCCGAGGTGTGACAACTCGCACAGGCGACGGCCTGATGCGCGCCGGTGAGCGCGAACGCCGTCCGGCCATGGTCGAACGCCTCGATGGTGAACGCGCGGTCGTCGTGGCAACTCGCGCACGACTGGCCGACGAATTGGCCGGCGTGTGGCGTCTGGTGGCAGCTCGCGCAGTCGGCGTCGAGGCCGCGGAACGTGCGGCGGACCTCGCCGCTCGCATCGGTCTCGGGCGCGTGGCACGACTGGCACTCCTGGGCCGCGTGGGCGCCGCCGAGCGCGAAGCCCGTCTGGGCGTGGTCGAACTGCGCCAGGTCCCACAGGCCGGTCGTGTGGCAGGCGCCGCATTCGGTGACGCCGGGCGCCGTCTCGAAGGCGTCGTCGTGCGGGTTCTCGTCGGCGTGGCAACTCTCGCAGGCGTCCGCCACGGCGAAGTCCGGCGGCGCGTCCGGGCGGGCGGTGTGGCAGGCGGAGCAGGGCACGGCGAGGTGCGCGCCGGTAAGCGCGAAGTCGGTCTCGGCGTGCTGCTCGCGGCCGAAGGCCGACGGCCGGAAGGCGTCCTGCGAGTGACACCCGGCGCAGTCGGCGCCGCCAGATCGGATGCTACCGGGATCGTCGCGGAAGGCGCCGTCGTGCGGGTCCTGGTGGCACGACAAGCAGTCTGCGTGCTCGACGGCCGGGAAGGTGGCGCCGCCGGCCTCCAGCGTCACGTCGATACCATCGGTGGCGCCGGCGGTGTGGCAGCTCGCGCAGTCGGCTCGGGCGTGAGCGCCGACGAGTTCGAAGCCCGTCTGGACGGTGTGGTCGAAGCGGTCGGCGTCGAACGTGCGGGCGAGTTGGTCCCACTCGGCCGGGACGTGGCACGTCTGGCAGTCCAGGCCGAGCGTCGCGTCGTGGGCGTCGTCGTGGCATGTCTGGCACTGCGGATCGACGTTCTCGAATTGGACGACGCCCGCCTCGGTCGCGTGGCAGGATCCGCACGCGGGCTCGGCATGGGCGCCCGTCAGGGCGAATCCGGTCCGGCTGTGCTGGAAGCGCGCCGCGCCGTCCCACCCGGCGTCGCCGTGGCAGCTTCCGCACGACTGCCCCGCGAACTGCCCGGCGTGAGGGCTCTCGTCGGTGTGGCAGGAGGCGCAGTCGGCGGCGGTGCCGTCGAAGCGGGCCGCGCGGCCGGCGCCGTGGCAGCTGGCGCAGTCCAGGCGGAGGTGCGCGCCGGTCAACGCGAACGACGTGCGCGAGTGGTCGAAGCCGCCGACGGCGCTCCACGCGCTCGTCTCGTGGCACGTCGCGCAGGACTGCCCGGCCAGCGAGCGGCCGTGCGGGTTGTCTGAGGCGTGGCAGGTCTGGCAGTCCGTCGGCACGTCGAAGTCCCGACGGCCCGGCGCACCGTGGCAACTCGAGCAACTCGCCTGCACGTGCGCGCCGGTCAGCGCGAAGCCGGTCTGGACGTGCTGGAAGCCGCGCGTCGCGCTCCAGTCCGTCGAGGCGTGGCACGACGCGCAGTTCGAGCCCAAGGCGCTCGAGTGCGGGTTCTCGCTGGCGTGGCAGCTCTGGCACGTCGTCGCGATATCGAAGTCGCGGCGGCCCGGCGCGCCGTGGCAGCTGGAGCAACTCGCCCGGACGTGGGCGCCGACGAGCGTGAAGCCGGTCTGGGCATGGGCGAACGAATCGACCTCGTCCCAGCCCGACGGCTCGTGGCAGGTCTGACAGTTCGTGCCGAGGGCCGACGAGTGGGGGTTCTCTTGGGCGTGGCAACTCTGGCACGTTCCGGCCAGGCCGAGGTAGGTCTCGGCGAGCCGCCCGGCGGCGGCCTTCTTGCGGCGCACCACGGGATCGGCCACGCGCTGCGGCGTGTGACAACTCCGGCACGACGCGCGGCGGTGCTCGCCGACCAAGCGGTAGCCGGTCAGTTCGTGGCGGAAGCGCCGCTCCTCGAACCGCGAGATGTCGAAGCTGCGGCCGTGGTGATCGCTGTGGCACGAGGCGCACGTCTGGACCACGTTCGCGTGGAGCCCTTCGTCGCGGCGGATGCGGTCGCGCAGCGGCGTGTGGCACGACAAGCACTTGGCCGCCGAGATGCCGCGCTGCCCCAGCACGTGGCACGACGTGCAGTTGCGGATGCCTTCCAATTCGGCGTGGACGGCCGTCAGTCGCCCCGGCGAGATGAGTTGCGCGCGCGCCGTCGGCGCGGCCCAGGCTCCGAGCACTATGCACAGGGCCAGGACAAAGCGCGCCGCCTGCGACCCTGGCGTGGACGCGACGCCGCGCCGCGCCATCGCGAGCGCCCGAATGCCCCTCATCATCCCAGCCCTCTCCCGGAGGGAGAAGGAGTCAGAAGGCAGAGTCGGCCGCCGTCTCATTCCAGCGGCTGGAGTTCGGTCAGGAGCGAGCGTGTGCGCTCGGCCTCGCCCGCACTGACGGCGCCGCCGGTGACGACGCGCGCGCCGCCGAGCGGCGGATGGCCCGGCGGCAGCGCCGTCTGGCCGTCGGCCAGCGGCGGCGCGGTGCCTGTGGCGGTAGCGGGAGGGCCAACAGGCATCGCAGCGAGGCGAGCGAGCGAGCCTCTCGCCTCGATGGCCAACTCAGCATCGGTACCAGCGGCGACGGCGGTCCAGGCGGCGCGCGCCTGGGCGGCGCGGCCCGCGTTGGCGTGCGCCGCGCCCAGGTTGTACTGCGCCGAGGCATCGCCGGGGAAGCGGGCCAGCATCCGCTCTGACGCCTCCGCGACGGCGTCCCAGTCGTCGGCAGCGCCGTAGGCGTGCGCCAGGTCCAGCCACGGCTGGCGCCGCTCGGGCGCCGCGGCCACGACCCGCTCGAGCGCCTCGGCGGCCTCGCCCTGACGGTGCGCACCAGCGGCGAAGTCGGCGTAGGCAACCTGCGCGCTCACGTCGTCCGGCGCGGCGTCGGCGGCGGCTTTGAGGCGCATCAGTTGCGCGTGAACGGACGGATCGACGTTGTCGGAGCCGGGCGGAGGCGCCTCGGCAGATCCAGCCGCTGGCGCGGCACCGGGAGCGTCACCCGACGGCGCGAGCAGGTAGGCGACGACGACGAGCACGACGAGGCCAAGAGCGATCAGGAGAGCAGGACGAGTCATCGGTGCGAGGGGCGGCTTCGCAACGTCGCGCCTGCACGGTTCCTTCGCAAGTCCGATCTCGCTCGGCGCGCGCTACATCCAGGCGTAGCCGAACGCCACCGCTACCGCGATGTGGACCAGCAGCACGAGCGCCATCCCGATGGCGAGCGGCAGGTGGACGGCGTGCCAGTAGCGGAAAATCCGCCCGAACGGTTGGAGCAGCGCCGCGCCCAGCGCGAGCCGCTCCGAGCGCCGCACCAGGTCCAGCACAGCGTCGCGCTCGCCTGCGGGCACGCCGGCGGCGTCGAGGTCGCGGCGCACATCGCGGGTCCGGCGACGCGCGCGGCGGTCGCCAGCGGCGGCGGCGCCCAGCGACGCCCACAGTCC
>JAULKR010218532.1:0-52694 GCA_032356305.1 Prasiola linearis | reverse complement strand
AGTGTCATGTCAAAGCCGTAGTCTCCGATATCCCAGGCCATCTCGTCCCTGCCTTCGGGCAAAAAATTGGAATGGAAGCTCTCTAGCGCAAGGCTTGCTTGCTCGCTCTTTTGATTGCTGACTAAAGCCGCCGCTGCACCGTCAGCAAAGACAGTATTGGCGATCAAAGAGTCCAAGTCGTCTTTAAGCTGAAAGTGAAGGCTACATAGTTCAAGACAAACAATCAGGACGTTTGCTTGAGAATTTGCCTTGCAGAATTGCGCTGCCATCTTCATCGCAGGGAATGCGGCGTAGCAGCCCATAAAGCCCAGATTATAACGTTCTATGCTGTTGGGCAGACCCAGAGCTGCAATTAAATCCAGATCTGCGCCGGGGTTATAAAATCCCGTGCAAGAGACAGTAATAATATGAGTAATCGAGTTGAGTTTGTCAGGCCTAATGTTTGTGCGCAGTTGCCTGGCAAGTTTGGTCAGGAGCAGCCTGCTTTGCTGAACGTAGAGCTGGTTTCGCTGGCCGGTGCCTGGTTGTTTGAGTTCTCCGGATTCACTGACGGAGAAAAAGTCGCCACTGGCGGGCATAAAGTTTGGGATAACGCTGAACCGACGGTCAATACCGGAGTCTGCGGTGATCGCCCGGATGTACTGACGGGCTTTTTTAGAGTCAAAAATTGTAGCCAGCGTCTCAGCGATTTGCGCCTGCGAATAGTTATGCTCCGGGACTACTGTTTCGATGTGGTGGATGGCTGGCATAGATTAGCATTTACCTTGATATATCTGCGCAACAAATACAACTGGTTCTGCTGGATGCGGATATGAGTTCCGAATTTAGTCTTTTGGTGACTAATTTGAGCGAGCATCAGGATGGTGAAACTTATCAGCTTGATGCAGAGGATTTAATGCAACCAAAGAGTTTGTTCTTTAGGGGACAAACGCATTACATCGCTGAGGGCTATTTTATCATATCTGCAGAGACATTATGTTGAACTTCTGGTGATTTGGGTTAGGTTAGCGCTATGTCAAAACTATTATTGATTCTTACTGGTATCGGTCTTTTTTTGCAGCTCGCTCCATCAGCTCTGCAGGCTGAGATAGATAATGTTGCAGGAATTCAGAAGTTTACGCTTAAACAGAATAAGGACTTTAATTTTCGCTATGGGTCTAGTCTTGCCTTTAAGAAAGCCAGTCCTTATGCCGGTGGTATTTTGCAGTTTTATCTGGCTCCGGGTGGTGAGCTGAGAATTACTGATGGCCGGGAAGAGCGGGCGGCAAAGGATGTTCCGCATTACGCGATTGCCAAGCTTAAAAAGGGTAAGCTGATTGTAAAGGATCGTTTTCCAATTTTGTTTAAGGAAGACCGGACCGCTCTGGTCGACTTAGAAGCAATTGCACCGGCTCCGGACGGTTCAATCTGGTTGGCAGATGAGGCGGCAAATCAGCTGTTTAATGTCTCCACTAAAAACGGTCAGATTTTACAGACGATTGACCTTAAAGATTACATTGGTGCTGACTTGGAGCGAGCTGACATTAGTCGTGGTGTTGAGAGTTTAACTGTCGGCCCTGATGGCACGCTCTACTTTGCGTTGCAAAGTCCTCTGGAAGCAAAGGGGGAAGAGGCTTTTAGTTTCTATGCCGTCTCAAACAAAGACCCCGAGAATATCAAGGTCCGAAAGTATTTGGTGCCGGTGAATAAGGCTGAGTATCAGAGCCGTCTGGAAACCAAGTTTGGGGATTTGGCGATTGTAGCGCCCGGGGTGTTTATTTATCTTGAGCAGGGTCTCTCTGCCAGGGGAGCGGAACAGAGCCGGATTTATCAAATCTGGCTGCCCGGCAATCAGGACCCGACCCAACCCCTGAGAAAATCTTTACTTGTTGATCTCGTAGCTGAGGGCTGGACTTACCGCAAAGCAGAAGGTCTGACGATGACTGATGCAGCGACAGTTGCGGTGATCAATGATTGGGATGACGGGATTAAGCCACAGGTAAAAGAGTCAGAGCTTTGGCTGATCTCACTTAAGGAACCTCTGGTAGAGTGGGGTTGGTTTGAATATACTCTGGCTGTAGTGCTGGCTTTTATATTTCTCATTAGTACGGTAATCACGATCATTATGGTGTTCGGAAACTTTCAGCGAAAGCTCGGTCGCAAAGACTTGCGGGGTTCTTAAATGTCTGACGGTCCAGCTCAGCAGCTAATCTATCTTGATGATGAATTTACAAGCTTGCGTCAGGATTATCAGTCAGGTGAGCTCAGCGATTCTGACCTGGCAGACAACCCGCAGGTGCAGCTCTACAGCTGGTTAAAGCACGCCTATACTCAGGGAGTCCGCGAGCCGAATGCTTTTAACCTGGCCACTGTTGACCATACTGGCCAGCCAACTGCGAGAATTGTCCTACTCAAAGCATTACGCGGTGCAGAGCTGATATTCTTTACAAATTATAACAGCCGAAAGGGCAAGGATTTGGATGCAAATCCGAAGGTAGCGCTGACGTTTTTCTACCCGCAACTTGAACGGCAAATCAGGGTGCAGGGAACCGCAAAAAAGACTGCTCATCAACTCTCAGCTAATTATTTTGCTAAGCGCTCGCAATCCTCTCAAGTGGCCTCTGCTAGTTCTAAGCAGAGCCAGCGGGTAGAGAACAGAGCAGAGATTGAAGCTGAGTTTGCAGAGCTGCAAAAAGAATTTGGCGAGCAGCCAGTACCCTGCCCACAGTCGTGGGGCGGAATCAGCATAACGCCCAACTACTATGAGTTTTGGCAAGGCAGACGTTCGCGTTTGCACGACCGATTAACCTACACTTTACAGCAGTCCGGTGACTGGCAAACCGATCGGCTCTATCCTTGATTCCGCAATGAAAATATTATTATTAGGCGCGGGATATACCCTGCAAAAGCTAGCCGAAAACCTGAGCGCTACAGAACATCAGGTGCATCTGACCAGCCGCTCTGAGCGGGCCCCGGATCAGCTGGGTCGCTGGCACCAGGTAGAAGTCTTAAATGCTGACATGGTCGACAGGTTTTTCTACAACCACCGGTTTGACTTAATCATTGATAGCATTCCTCCTGTCCGGGGTGACCTGTTCGCGGCAACAAAGGGTGTGAGCAATGTCTTCACTGCAATCAGGCGGTATCCGCCTGCGCGATTTTTCTATCTCTCAACCACTGGGGTCTATGGCGAGCAGTCAGGGGGCGTCGTCACCGAGCAGACTCCGGCGCATCCTCTGAGTCCACAGGCCCAGGCCAGACTTGATTCAGAACTGATCTATCGCCACCTTGCAGCGCAGGTAACTTGTTTTCGAATTGCAGCAATCAGCAGCAATCAAGAGCGTAACCCCCGCAGCAGCTTTGCCAGTGGTCACTATCCTTATGTAGATGGTGGCTCGCGGTTTACTAACCGCATCCATGTTGATGATTTAGTGGCAACGCTTGCCGCAGCGATTGACTACCCGGCTACTCTGCCTGAGGTGCTCAATTGCTCAGATGGCAGCGGGCTAACAGCAGCGGAGCTATTTACTGCGCTAAAAAAGCGTTATCCAAAATTAAAGGAGCCAAAGAACAAAGATGCCTCGGAGGCTCATTTTACGATGCTGACAAACCAGCAGGTCAGCAACCAGCTACTGACAGAGCTTTTCCCGGAGGCAATTAAGCACCGCGGAACGGACTGGATGTAGCGATGACTTATGACTTCATCATAGTCGGGGCAGGGGTAAGTGGCCTGACCTGTGCCGGGCTTTTGCAGGCTGGTGGTCATAGCGTTCTGGTGCTTGAGAAGTCCCGCGGAGTCGGCGGCAGGCTGGCCAGTCGTAGTTTCAAATCTACCCGGTATGATTACGGCGCTGCATTCTTTAGTGCGCAGGGGGCGGCTTTTGAGCAAAAAGTGCTTGAGGCCGTTGGTCAGGATTGTTTGCACAAGTGGGCTGCTGCTGGTGGTAAGCATCCCCGCTTTGTTGGAGCACACAAAGGTATTAGTGATTTTGCAAAACAGCTAGCTGCAGGATTAGATATTAAAAGGCAGCAAAAAGTCGTCGGGATTACGCAATCGGGTTCATTATTTAATTTAGTAACTGAGCAAAAAGAAGCTTTTGTCGCCCGCCAGCTCATAATTACCAGCCCTTTGCCGCAGGCAATCGAGCAGCTCGGCGCGTTAGTATGCGCTGAGGAGAGCGCTTTATTAGCGCAGACCGCTTATTTGCCCACGCTGACCTGGCTGCTCGATTGTGAGAGCGTAGTCAGATTACCTGAGAACTCAGGTAGCTTTTTCCCGGATAGTCCAATCATTGATCAAATCATTGATAACTCGCTGAAGCCCTATGGTAATCGGGTCGCTGGTTCTGCATTGACAGTGCATTGCACACACAAATTCTCAGCTGAGAATTTTGATTTAGAAGAGAACACTCTCTGGAAGCTGATCTCAGCAGAGCTTAATGCACTTTTATCTACCAACAATTCTCTGACTAAGCCTTATCTGCACCGCTGGCGCTATGCTGCGGTAGATGGGTGTTTCTTTGATTCTCCCATGGTTATGGCTGATTCCACAGCGCTAGCCAATCATGGATACTATCAGTTAAAGGAGCTGCCCGAGATCTATCTTTGTGGCGATGCTTTTGTCAGCTCAAAGGTGGAAGGAGCCTACGAGTCCGGCAGACTACTGGCCGAGAATTTGCTGGGAAAATAACCACTCTACTTGCTACTGCCTGTCTGGTGAAGCACTTCTGGCTGTAGTCGTAGCTTCCGGACAAGTGTTAGAGCAGCCTAATAAGTTTCAGACACTGTCTGGGTTTGACGATCTTTAAGAGCCCCTCGCAAATTAATTTCTAGCCAAAATAACCGAAATTTTAAAACAGAGCTCTTATATTTTCTGAGTCTTACTTTGATATAGAGCTAAACGGAGGCTGCCCGGAAGACATAATAAAACGAGACGTTAACTTCATTACAGCTATTTTATTATCTGGCACGAAGAAAAAGCATGGCCGTCACCATAAACGGCAGTACCCAATGCCCCATGGTGGCGAACTTTGGCTTAAGGACCCGACACTCGAACGCTTAAAACTTTTCTGGCAGGACCTAATCAGCCTTATTTGTTCCTAGAGAAATCATCGCCCGGCTCATTTCTTTTTAGTTGAGAGACCAACCCAATTGCTCCAATCAGTAACCCGATAAACAGCCACTCATAGACGTAACCCAAGTGTCTCCCTGCAGAGAGCACTCTGTCAGGGCTCGGTACCGGATACTTTACACCTGCAACAATTCCACTGGTCCCGACACGTTTTTCTGCCCCCGGCATCACCAGAATATCAGTCTTATCAGAATCCTGTTTAATTAGATCTGCCGGCAGGAGCTTTTGGTCACTCTCCGTTAGCTCAACGTAGAGAGGCAGCAGATCATAAGGCAGTTGGCGGGCGATATTTGCCGGGTCAACTCTAAGCCAGATTAACGCCGGGTTCTTCGGATCCGGCCTCGGATCAGCAGGCTGCATAAAGGAGCCACGGCTCTTTCCGGTTTTGATAATTCCTGTAATGCTGACTGTCTCTTTGCTCTGGTCAAATTGCGCAAGCTCAGTCTTGCTTGAGAAGATTTTTGGAATAAAGCCACGATTAACCAAAACAGCCTGATTGTTATCGAGTAGCAGAGGTGTCATCAGATAGCGGCCTGCTGCATTATCCAGTCTGCGGTTATCGATCAGAATTTGATTTTGATAGTCGTAGCGACCTCTTAGATCAAGCATCCGATAGGGGAGCTCCGCTGGTTGCTCCTTTAGTTGCTTTAAGAAAGTCGGCTGTTGGAGGGCGGGAGCTTCAAGTCTCTCGGTAAAGTCAGCTATAATCTGCAGCTTCTCGTGATGTCTCGATTTTTGCCAGAAAGAAAGAAAAATCGTGCCTGTGGTCATTACAGCGCAGATTAAAGTGATTCTCCAGTCAAAGTTAAAGCGAACTTTCATAATTGGTAACGGCAGACAGACTATTTAGGTCAATGGTATTGGTGACGTGCAGATAAGGCAATTCATTTAGTTTTGTTAGGATTTGGGAGATGTGTTGTTGAGAGAAGAGAGTAGACCTTTTTGGTTTCCTGACGGTCGTGAACCAACAGGACACTTCTTGCCGGGTTGACGGAACCTGCGTTCCGTCGATCCGGGGGAGAGGTGTCCTGTTGGGGCACGGTCGTCAGAAAACTACAGCAAGCCGCCTCATCACTCTAAGGAATAATCCCCCAACCAAACTCAATAACCCCCACCAGCCAAATAAACGCTTTGGCAAAACCTGACTGCTCCAGTATACATAGAGAAGCGAACTGCAGCCTTTTACCTAACCGGGTTGCTACTTTAGGAACTAAGATGAATCGGATACTTTCAGTACTATTAGTTTTTTCACTGCTTCTCTTTGCAACGCTCAGTCTGGCTGAGGATAACGGGCGCCTGGCTGATGGCAGAGCTTATCGCACTGATGACCAGGGCTATCAGCTAGTTGACTACATAGCCGAGCTGGAATTAAAGATTGAGGAGCTACAGACTCAAATCATCAGTCTCAATAACGAGCAGAGATTCCCTCCTAAGAACAAAAAATTTGCGGAAACAAATCTGATCGACCCGGCTGCGGTCTCACAGCAGGCTTGCCCGGTTTGCCCGCAGCAGAACTGTCCGACAACTGAGGCTAATAGCTGTTTGGAAGAGAGCAAACAGCTATTAGCACTCGAGCAAGAAGTTAGTTTACTTAAAACCGAGAACCGCCAGCTAGCGACTAATCTTAGCGAATTAGCCGAGTCTAATAGTCAGCAGGGCCTCGGCGAGCAGCAGCTTTTTGCAGCCAAACAGGAGGCGCAGAAAAAAGCATTAAACGAGAGCCTGACAACCCAGCGTCAGCTGGCACAGCTGCAAGCGACTCTGCAGCAAAAAGACTTACTGCTGACCCAAAGCAACGAGAATTATCAGGAGTTAGATGACCTTTATGCCCAGACCACGCAAGAACTCGAGCAAATTAAAACAAGCAATCGGCAGAACCGGGAGAGCCTTGAGCAGAAGGAATCTCAACTTGCCGTCTTAAAGCTGCAGAAACGAACGCTTAGTGATAATCAAAAAAAGCTACAACAGCAATCAGCACAGAAGCCAGCAGCAGGCAGCGGACGCAGTGCCGCGCTGACGCATCTGCAGAAACGTCTCGGGCAGGATATTAGTCTGATTAATACTCTGCTTCGTCGCAGAGATTCACTGGTTAAGAAATACGCGAAGACAAAACGAAAAAATCAGCTTTCTCTTAATCTGACAAAACCAGTCAGTGCCTCAGGCCTGTCTCTTAAAGAACTAGAGCGGCGAATCTTTGCAGCTCAGCGGTTTGGCGATGTCGGAAAGCTTCAGAAAGAAGTCTTTCAGCTAAAGCGCGGGATCCAATCTGATGTGACTACCCTGACAAGATTACTGCAATTCTAAGGCTTATTATTCAGGGGTTACTGATTCAGTAACTCCTATTTGGATTCACTGCAGAGGAATTCTCAGGATGTTCAGACAGCGAGAGGTACATGATCACTGCAACTACAAAATAGAAGATCAGCATAATCTCACTGTCTGCAAAGTTATACTCAACCAGCCCGGCAAAAAACCAGGCTACAATGCTGCACTTTGCTGCCAGAAACAGATTTCTCTCTGCAGAACTCTCGCTGCCGGTCGACAAGCCCTTAGATATTGGCGTACTTAGCAGGCGCCAGACAAAGAACAGAAAAGCGACCATTCCGATCATACCCGACTCTACCCAGACATTTAACAGGTTGTTGTGGAAGTGTCTAAGGTTATCCGGAATGTAGCTTGAGTATTCAGGGATAATCCCTGAGTTTCCAAAACCTATTCCCAATGGTTCAATTCGGGTGAAAAATAAGCCCAGCTCCCAGATATCAGCTCTGCCACCCTCAATGTAGAAGTGTTCTACAGCTTGCAGAATTCTTAGCTGCAATGAGGGAGTGAAAATTACGGCAAGAAGAATAACTGCAATCAGACCAAGAAGAGCCTTTCTCTGGCGGGACTGGTAGAAAAATAGGCTCAAGCCAATGAAAATTCCCAGCAGCGGGCCGCGCTTTAAATTACAGATAACAGCCAGAGCAATCAGGCAGGTTGCACAGAGTGTAATCCAGAACAATTTTGGGCGGCTCCTGGAAAAATAAAAAGCCAACGCTATTGCCAGGATTAATGTCAGAGTGATCTGTCCGGATTCAGAAACAGTGCCGACAAATAGTTGACTGATATTCTCGGGCGCTAAGAACTGCAGCAGCGAGTGAGCTCCGGCAATTGCCTGACCGATAATTAGTGGGATTAAACATAGAAAGACACTTCTGCCGGATTTTAGAGATGCCAGAAATACTAAGGCCGAGCTGCTGTATAGCAGTAGTTTGAGGATTTCCTTTACGCTCTCAACGCGGTCGTAGCTGTTAAGCAGAGCTGTGACCAGCAGAACACCGACAAAAATCAGCCATGAAGAGACAATCGGGTGGCGTAGAACACCCGCTGAATTTAAATTTTTAAAACAGCCCTTTCTCACGCTTGAGAAAAGCAGCAGTGCCAGTAATAAGTAAGCAATCGAGAGTTTTAGTGGGATTGCCAGGAGAAAAAGGGTCAGCAAAATGTTCCTGTCTGCGCCGATAGCCTCAGCTTGCAGCGGCTGTCCTGACTTGGTTTTCGGGCTGGTAGCTTGTTCAGGAGCAGTCTTGTGCATGGCCGAACTTTACTACAATATAGCTAAAGAATGAAAAATACAGCATGCAAACTACTTCTGTCTCTGGCCTTAATTACCACAGTAATTGCGCCACCTGCGACAGCACAGCTCTCTGATTACCTGCCTGATTACATGATCGGCGAACCGGCCAGCAGACTGCCTGGCTACGTTGGTGAGCCTTTAAGGAAACATCAGAATGCGATCCGCCAGGAAGAGATCTTTTTCTATCCTGACTATAAGATTTTGATTCGCAAGGATATTATTGTCGGAGTCAAAAGCACTAAGCCGGCTGCAGCCTTAAACAAGTCTATTGAGAATATCGACTATGCCTATGAGCCGACAGATAAGCTTAAGGCCGGAGTGTTCAACGACATTATGGGCGAACTGGCAGAGAGCAGCCTTGAGCAACCTGCTGCCAACGGCAAAAAGAATCCCTTTGCGAAAAAGAACAGAGTAAACAAAGCCTTCATGCAAAAAGGGTTTTAGGCTGGATTAGAGGCTTTTTGAGCTACCGGCATCTACACTTAACCTTAAAGGTAGCTACTGCACCCAAGCAAGCAAATTCACGGGATACTCAGGGCTTGCTGGATAAGTAACCCCTAGTCATAAGAGCTTTACTCTTTTGCAAAGACCGAGTTTCTGGCGCAAAAATCTCCTATTTTTCTGAGTTTTCTTTTGGCGAGAAGGTAAAAGTAGGGCTGCCTCAAGATATTCTCTTATAGTGCTGTAGCTTTACAGCATAAACCTTTCTGTCAGGCTTGAAGGAGGTGCATGAGTTATTGCCGTTTGCGGTAAAAATTAACGCACTTCAACGGCTGGGTTTTAGGCCAAGAACCCAACACTTTTACAGCTCAACGTTCTTAATTGGCTCTTCTTGACAGTACCAGGTCAGAACCTTTGATTTTGTATGACAGGCGGGGGGAGGAGTCATCCTCGATGCCACATAATGGAGCGGTGCAGCTTATCATGAAGCTCTGCCCGATTAGGCAGAGCTAAGAGAGGTGCAGCCGGAATTAGCCGGGCGCTAAGAGCCCGCCAGGGGATTCAGAATCTACTCGTCTTCGTCCAGGTCTTCGTCTTCTCCCTCATTAAAGAGCTCCATATCTTCAAGGATCTCATCCATGAATTTTTTGACTTCGGGATTGTTAGTTCTCACCTGGATGTCCTTGACGATCTGCTCTGTGTTTTCATCAAAAGCAACGTGGTCAACTGCATCTTCTAGAAGCTTCTGGTTAAGTTGCTGGTCTCCGGAAGACTCAAGAATGCCAACAACTTTCTCCAGGCCTTCATCGCCATAATTGAGCAAAGCTTTAACGGCCAGATGAGAATACTGGTCACCTTTAGCCGCGTATTGCTCCAGTACAGGAAGCCCTTCACGTTCAGGAATGACCTCTCCAAGTCCAATGCCTAATGCATAGAAGCCATCAGCATCGCCATTCTCAACAGTTTTGTTGTAGAGGCTCTCGATTGCAGTGGTTGAACCGTGATTACTGATGGCAGCAACAACAGCTTCCTGCATCTCAGGGTCTTCTGTGTTTAGTTGAGTAGAAAGAAAGGAAACCAGCTGGTCATCGCCGGCTGTATATTCCAGAGCTTCCAGGTAGATTTCTTTATCGTCTTCGTTAGTCGTCTCGTTATAGGCAGTGAGTAGGGTTTCAATGTTTTCTGTTTTTCCGGTGATAGAAAGCATCTCAGCCAAATAACTTTTTAGGTTATCGTCATCGGTGTTAAACATTTTGTCTTTGACTGCCTCGTACAGCTCAGAACACCACGTACAATCAGCGCCCGGCTCAGCAAATTGCTCCAGAACGATATCATCATAGTCGTCCGCGGAAGCAATTAACTTCTGATATGCTTCCTCTGCACTAGCGTAAGCCTTTGCCGCCGGAATGATGTCTTCATCGTAGATGTTGCCGTTATTGTCATCCTCGACCGCCTGCACAGGCGCCTGAGGAGCAGCGTTTTGATCTGGTGCCTCTGCCTGAGTTGACTCAGCAGTCTGCTCTTGCGCTGTTGTCTGATTTGCGGCCGTATCAATGCCTGAGTCAGAATCAGAGCCGGAAATCATAAAATAAGCGGCCAGCGAGAGCAGGACAACAAGGGGAAGAATAACTTTTAACATGAATGAGTCAGCAGGTAGTAAAATTTTAATATTTCTCTAATGGTGTTTATAATGCATTAAACCACAGAAAGGGTACATCTTTATTTTACAGTCTATTTTGCAGAGTCACAACGCCCGATGATCACAGTCCAGAGTCTATCTAAATCCTACGCAGGACAGCTTATTCTCGATAATCTGAATTTTGAACTTCTGCCGGGCGAAATTACCGGTTTGCTCGGCAACAATGGCTCGGGGAAAAGCACGCTCCTAAGAATTCTGGCAACAATTGAGCAGCCGGATGCTGGACGTGTTCTTTTTCGGGAACAGACAATATTTAAGCACCTCAGCACCTACCGCAGTCATATGGCTTTTGTCCCGGAAGTCTTCCCACAATACAATAATCTGCTGGTCTCAGATGTTCTTAACTATCATGCAGCTCTTAGCAATGAGCGTCCCGATCTAAGCGTCGGGAACTCTGTGCAAGCAGCAGACTGGGCAAAGATTGTAGCGGCTCTCCAATTTGAGCAGTATCTGGACCTGCCGGTAGGAGCGCTTTCTAAGGGCTATCGGCAGAGACTGCAGATCGCAGCAGCTGTCATGAAGCGACCAGCCGTGTTGCTGCTCGATGAGCCGGCAACCGGACTGGACCCGAGAACGTTAGCTTTGTTTAAGAGTTTAATTCTTGGTTTGCTTCCGCAATCGGTAATCCTCTTCTCCTCACATCAACTAAGCCTGCTGCAGAATTTCTCTGATCGGATCATTATGCTGGGGGAGCGTAAAATTCTCCATAATCAACTGGCCGCTGCTTTTAAACCTGAGATGTTTTGGCAAAGCGAGCTTGCTGCTGTCGGGGACCGGCCTGATTCTGCCGGGCAAGAGAACTACACCGCAGATGCCGTCGCCGGAACCGGAGTTCGCCAGCAGTGAATTTAGTCGGCTTTATCATCAGGCAGGATCTCAAGCGCTTTTTTCTCTCAGCAGCCGGTCTGACAGTCAGCGCGTTTTTTTTGCTACTCGCTAATTATTTGTTCATTAACTTTCTCGCCAACTTCAATATTGCTCTTAGTCGCAATGCCGGAAACCCGCTGGCGCTGGCTAAGATTAATCTTAATTCCTGGGTGGTTGAGAATTTCTATCTCGTGCTGGCTCTGCTTAATATTATAGTGATCCCGCTATTTCTGACTAAGTACTTAACCGAGGACAGGCAGGGCAATGCCTGGTTGCTGACGCTGATTAGTCCGGCAAAATCAACTACGCTGGCGCTGGCTAAGAGTTGCAGCGCATCAGTAATTATTCTTTTGCTCGAGGCAACAGCCCTGACCCTGCCGCTGCTGCTGTTGATGATTGCAGACCCGGAGGCTTTATTAATTCTTGCCGGCCTTGCCGGCAGCTGTCTATATATAATTGCGATGACCTGCTTTGCCCTTGCTCTGAGCTATCGTTTTACTAATCCACTCTCAGTCTCTTTCTGTGCATTTGTTGCCCTGGCGCTGCTAGCCAGCCTGCAGTTAATAGCTAGCTTACTGCCGGCCGAGATTGGACAGGTCGTTAATAGTTTCTCACCGGTTATTCAGCTACAAAAATTCTCAGCCGGGAAGCCTGATTTGAATGCTCTGGTTTATTTTATCAGCCTGATTCTCTTTTCGTTAACAGTGTTGCTGGCTCAGATAAAACGGGAGCGTCATGAAATCTAGAACTACAGCTACTCCCCTGTTGTTTCTGGTAGCTCTGATCCTGCTGAGCTTTGGCCTGACCGCAGGTTTGGTGCTCAGCAATCTACTCAATTTTGTCTCTCTGCTGCACTATATATCCGGAGTAGGAGTTCTGGTCGTTGCTCTGTTTAGGCAGCGTAACCTAAGCTCGACGTTTAAAAGTCTTCTGCCGCTAATTATGGGCTTTTGCCTGCTTGTCAGCTTGATTGTTGGTTCAACTTTACTGAGTCTTCGCTATAATCGAACGCTGGATTTGACTGCCGCCGGTGTCTTCACTCTTAGTGCTGAATCAGCGGAGATCCTCAGCGGAGTCAAGCAGCCCCTGAAACTCTATTTTGTTGATGACCAAAATGCTCAAACCAGAGATTTTGTTAGCGCTCTGTTGCGACAGTACTCAGCAAATAATCCCCTGGTCAGCTACCAGATCGTAAACAAAAACCGGGAAACTCCCCGCCAGTTTATAAATCTGGCAGACCCCGGCACGCTCTATTTTGAGTATGGTGCTGACCCTCAATCGGCGGTTGTCGCTCAACTAAAGATTTTCTCTGAGAGCGAAATCACAAAGTCAGTACAACGCCTGATAAATCCACAGCAAGGATCAATCTGCTATGCCTTTGGGCACGGAGAACCACACGGGGATGAAACCTCTTCTTTGGGCTTTAGCGAACTAACTAAGACTATCTCGGCACTGAACTACCAGTTCCGGGCAATCTTTATCAAGACCCTGGCAGCGATTCCCCGTGAGTGCCGGGTTTTGATTCTCACTGACGCTGAGAAATCCTACAGCAGAGCTGAGCGGGCAGTGGTCAGAGCATATCATTCGGGTACAAAATCCAGGATTCTGGTGTTGGCTAATCCGGAGAGCCCGTTTAACTTTAATTTTGTTATTAGAGATTTAGGTGTTGAGCAGCTAAGCGGACACGTCATTGACCGCGAAAATCTGCTGCAGGGGGCTGATCGTCAGAGCGGTCAATTGCTTGTTAAGAACTTTGTGATGCATCCGGTGACCGAGCGGCTAATCGCTGAGAGTACGCCTGTTGTTTTTAATCAGAGTGCTGCATTTAGGCTCAATACCAGCGTTAAAACGCTCACAGCGTTGCTGCAATCAGGCAACAGTAGTTCCTTAGTTGTACAAAGCTCCGCGGGAGACAGCGATCAAACAGCTGAGAGCAGCATGGCCGGGCCGTTTGTGCTGGGCGTAGCGCACGAACAAGGCGAGCAACGCTTGGTGGCTCTGGGGGATCTGGATTGGCTGAGAAACGAGAGTCTGGATCTTTACGGCAACCGATTGCTTTTCGTCCAAACCCTCAATTGGCTGGCAGAAGATAAGAGCGTTAGCCTGCCACCGCTTAAGCTGGTGCAAAGCTCACGATTGAGACCCCTAGCCAAGGCGAACTACCATTATCTGTTGCTGCTGACCTTATTGCTGCCGGAGCTGCTGATTTTAATTTTACTGTCGATCAAGATTAAAGAGGGGCGGCAAATTGGCTCAGGTGTGTTTCATGCAGACGGTAAAGACCAGGATCTAAGCTAGGCAGAATAACCTGATCGCTTCATTCTGAGGTTATTTGACGCGCAATATATTGAAGTTTAGACTTTAAGCCGATGTACAGTTTGAGTTACTCAGCCGGGAAGTCCGGCGGTTTAATGCCAAAGTATTACTGTGTTTTTCCGTATCCCCGGCAGTTTAATTGTTAAATGTGTTCATTAAATTCTTAAAATTTATCTTCGTACTAGCCTTTCTGGGGGCGATTCTTGCTGCTGGCGGGGTCTATTTAACTTATCGTCATTTTGCAGCTGACCTACCCAGCTTTGAGGGTCTGGGCGATTATCACCCGCCGGCTGCCAGCTTAGTGCTGTCCAGCGACGATGAGGTGCTGGCTGAAATTTATGATGAGCGACGCTATCCTGTGGGCATAGGCGCAATTCCCCGCCATGTGATTAACGCCTTTATGGCGGCCGAAGATGCCGAATTCTATAATCACCCGGGAATCGATTTTGTCAGTATTCTCAGAGCTACCTATATCAATCTGCAACAGGGGTCGGTTCAGCAAGGGGCCTCAACGATCACGCAGCAAGTAGTCAAAAATCTTTTGCTGACTAAAGAGAAAAAGTTTGAACGTAAGATTAAAGAGGCAATCCTCGCTTACCGCGTTGAAAATGCGTTGACTAAAGACCAAATCATGGAGCTCTACCTGAACCAGATCTACTTTGGAAATACGTCTTACGGAATTCAGGCGGCTTCAAAGGTTTATTTTCATAAGCCAGTTGGCCAGATTACGATCGCTGAGGCAGCTTTGCTGGCCGGTCTGCCAAAGGCACCGTCGCATTACTCGCCGATCGTAAATCCGGACCTTAGCCGGCGCCGGCAGAAGTATGTTCTGCGGCAAATGCTGCGCTACAACTTCATTACGCAAGAGCAGGCAGACGCTGCGCGCTCAGAGAAGATTGCAATTTATCCGGCTGTCCGGCGCAAGTATCTCAAAGACGGCTATTATGCCGTAGAGGTCCTCCGGCAGTTCAAACAGAAATTTCCTGATTATAAGCTTGAAGATGACGGGTTAAGAATCACCGCAGCGATTAATCATCAGGCGCAGACCGCAGCTCAACTAGCTTTGCGTACCGGATTAAAATCTCTTGATAAGCAGCGCGGTTGGCGCGGAGTAATCAAGACCTACCCGATCGGTCAATTTGAACAATTCAGAAAAGACTATCCGCAGGTCAAAGCCGCAGACCTTGAGCTGGGGCAAACCTATCAGGCAATTGTTACAAAAAGTCCGGCTAAAAAACTGCGTGTGCTGGAGCTCGGAGATCTGCGGGTAACAGTAGATGTCGATCAAACCTGGCTGCGCAAGAACATCCAAAAGAACGACCGCAGTCGTTGGGTTCAGCCAACACAGGAAATCAATCCTGGTGATGTAGTCGAAATCTCTTTTACCGAACTCCCGGATCTTAAAGATTACAAAAGCGGCGACCTGATCGAGGTATCAGTGCAGCAGGCCATAATCGACCAGTCCCCGCAATTAGAAGGTGCAGTAGTTCTGCTCGATCCGCACAATGGAGAAGTGCTTAGTTTAGTTGGTGGCTATAGTTTTGCACAAAGTGTATTTAACCGGGCCACGCAATCGCTGCGACAGCCGGGCTCTGCATTTAAACCGATTCTCTACCTGACCGCCATTGATGCTTTTAACTACACACCATCAACGCTTGTCAGTGATAGCCCGCGCAGTTTTCGTGCCGGTACTCAGTGGTGGACACCGAAAAACTATGACAAAAAGTATATGGGTTCAATCCCGTTGCGGCTTGCTCTGGAGAAATCCCGCAACCTGGTATCTGCCGATATTATCTCAAAAATCGGAGTGAAGCCGGTAATCGAATACGCGCGCAAGCTGGGCATTGAGAGCAAGCTTGGTGAGAATTTATCTCTTTCACTGGGTAGCAGTGAAGTTACCCCGCTTGAAATCACCCGTGCCTTTGGCGTGTTCCCAGCCGGTGGCAAGCTGCACCCGTCAATAATTATTAAGAAGGTCGAGGACAGGTTTGGCCAGGTTGTATTCGAGGCAGAGACTGAGAACGAAGCTGCGCAGGTAATCCGGCCGGAGTCAGCGTTTATCATGAGTAATCTGTTACAAGGTGTAGTCCAGCACGGCACCGGCTATAAGATCAAGGCGCTCAACCGTCCGGCCGGTGGTAAAACCGGCACGTCAAATGATCAAATGGACGCCTGGTTTGTTGGCTTTACCCCTGAGCTGGCATGTGGCGTCTGGGTTGGCTTTGATCAGAAACGAACAATTGGCGCGCGCGCAACTGGCGGGAGTGCCGCTGGTCCGATTTGGTTAGAGACGATGCAAACCTTCCTGGATCAAAGAGACCAGAAGAAAGCAGTAGGTCTGCAGGTAGCTCTGGACAAGGAAGCTGAACAACTGGGAATTGAGAAAAAGAAAATCAGCCCTGAAATTCCGGCAGTCTTTGTGCCGCCGGCGGAAGGACTTGATTCCTACTGGGTTGATCGCAGGACAGGGCGTAGGGCCAGCGAAGGTGCCAGCGGAGCAATTCTCGAATATTTTATTAGTGGGACTGAGCCGGTTGCGCCTGTTGTTGTCTATGAAACTACTGAGGATTATTGGGAGTCTGACGAGTTTTAGGTCGGGCGGCTAGCGGCATTACGGTGTTGCAGGGGTTACTCCTTTGTTTGCGATGTCAAAAGGTCAAGATTTTCTGACGATCGCGTGCCAACAGGACACTTCTTTCTTAATTGCTGAACCTTCGTTCAGCAAAAAAGGTTGAGAAATGTCCCTTGACTCTGCCCGGACCGGCAGTTGATTGGGCGGAGATTTTTGCAGAGCCCAGAAGCCTGCACACATTGCGAATTGAAGCAGTGCCACCAGTCCGCAGAGCCTGCTGACCCAGACAGCTGCAACAATCAGCAACCACCGCCATCTCAGACACCTGCCACACCCAGCAAAGTCAGAAATCCAAAGCAGCTGCCACCCCCAACCAACACTGCCATCTCAAATAACTGCCACACCCGGCACAAGTCAAGGGACATTTCTCCCCGGTTTTTCCCGAACGGAGGTGAGTGAAAAGCCGTAAGAAGTGTCCTGTTGGCACACGATCGTTAGAAAACCCCGCAGGTCCACCCTGCCAAAGAGGGCAAAAATCAACGACTCTGCCTAGCCCCAACTAGCAGAGCAGCCATTCGGCCCAGTTCCCGATTATTTGCTTAAGCGCCGGGTGACTTTATAATAAGGGGATATTAAATTTACCGACTCCCTATGACTTATCTGACTGCAAACCCTGTACTGTTGACGCTTTTAACCAGCGCCATGGGAATTCTTGTTGGCCTAATCGTGGGGCGGGTGACAAGCAAGCAGTCTGCCGACCAGGACATGGAAGCTGAGAAAATAGCTGTGCAGATGCGCGACGAGGAAATTGCAGGAGAAATTTATCAGAGTCTGCACGGTCTGCATCATGGTTTAGTTGAGACTGTCAGGTCTTATGATTCTGCTGTAAAGGTGATTCTCGATAAGTTACCGACGCCGGAAGCTAAGCTTGCTGAGATGGGGATTAGTCAAAAATCAGATTTAGCCTTGCAGATCACTGACCGCATGGAGAACTCTGGCGAACAAACAAACCTACGTGAGCAGATAGTTTTTGACCGCGTCACCTCCAGACCTGACCAGTCATCAGACAGTGAGATTTCTGCCTCAGAAGAGACTGCTGCAAATTCTGAAACTCAGCAGTCTGAGAGCTCCGAGAATCTTAGTGGCCTGAGAACCGATAACACAGCAGAGAACGTCTCTCTGACCGATCACCACCTAAGCCGGGATCTGAGCAAAGATAGCTGGGCCAAGCCGATTAACTAGCGGAGCCGGGAGCTTCTGCCAAATTCGACTGGCAAGCTTTAGTTTTAAGTTGCTGTCTGAGACCTCAGGCAATTCCCGGTCGCTCAAATAATACCAGTGCATCTGTGCGACAGTTGCGCCCCACTGTTCCTTAAACCGATAACTCCCGCTGTCTTTTGAACAGCGGCCAAAGTCAAACCTACTCAGACCGCCCTGACGCGCTGACCATTTCATCAGGTCCCAATAGATCAACATGTTAACTGAGGTGTGCAGGAACTTCTGCGGTGTAGCTGCCCAGAGAATCTCAATAGTGTCTGTTAAACGAATAATGCTAAAGCTGGCAGCGCAGTCTTGTTTGCCCGCGCTGGTGCCAATTGAAATCACAACTTTGTCTCCTAAATTGGTGCGCAGGCTCTCAAAGAAGCCGTAGCCAGCAGCCGGGGAGCCAAGCTCGTGCATTCGCCGCCGGTAGATTCTGTGGAAGGTTTTGAGGATTGTCTCAGAGATCGCTGCTCCCTGATAAATCTTGGTCTGACAGCCATTTTTTTGGGCTTTTCTGATTTGGCTACGGACTTTTTTGTTAAGGGAGCTGAGGTTCAGAGAGTCATCCAAAGCTTTTATAAATTTTACTTTATGAACTTTTTTTTGCAATTGATCTTCGAATTTGCTGACAGCTTGCTCGCAGCGAATCTCAATATATTTAAACTTCTCAGTAATCCGAATCTTATCTAAGCACTCAATCAGAGAGTTGATAGCGCTGCCGGTATCCTTACTTGGGTCCTTATCGGCATTATGACGGTCTGGGATCTCAAGCGCAGCATGATTGAAATATGGCAGTGAAATCAGTGCTTTGCCAAAAATCCGGCTATTTAGCTCTGCTGCGACAAAACGGCAGTTTTCGTCCTGATATTGGTATAGCTTGCAGGCAAAGCTCTCAGCAATGCTCTTAGCAATCATCAGGTCAGTATCGCTTTGCCCGCTATTGGCGAGTTCAGCAGGAGCTAACTGTGTAATCACAACTTAAAACTTGAAGCATTTAGAGGACATTACTCATCGTAATAGCCTAATTAAAGGCTGTCGAACAGAACAATACTGTGTTTAAGTGGTTCCTCAGGTTTTTTAAATTTTTTGGACATCATCGAATGCTGCATTCAAAGAATCTCGCATCTCTCATTCTCGCTCTACTTTTGTTCTCTCAATCGGGCTGTGTCCGCTATATCGACTCACGGGAAGAACTAGCAGAGAAATATGACGCTCCGGACCCGGCTACTGAGAGGGCTGGAATCGAGGGTTTCTACCGCTACGAGCAGGAGCAGCGTGTTCGCCTCGAGAATTTGATTAATCAGCGCAAACGGACCGCTGGTGGCAGCAGTTTTCAGGCTTATCAGATCGATCAGGGTGATGAGGTCGAATTATTTGTTAAAGACTTCCCACAGGTTAGTAAATCCTACACCGTAGGCCCTGACGGCAAAATTAGATTGCCGGTAGCCGGCAAGGTCAAGATCTCCGGACTCTCAGAGGAGGCTGCCGAAGAGGTGATCTCAAGCGTAGTGCAGGATTTTGTACTTGAGCCACAGGTTGATCTCTCAATCTCGCGATACTCAAACAACATCGTCTGGATCTTAAACTCTGGCGGCCAACAGAACCGCCAGGGGCAAGGATTAGGCCAGACTGAGAGTCAAATCTCAGTACCAATTAAAAAGCAGAACTACAGTCTGACCGAGTTGTTGGTTGAGCTCGGAGACCCGTCAATCTTTCAGCGTGGTGTGATCTATTTCTATCCGGCCTTTAACGAGAACTCCCGGGACGAGACTGATCTAATCAGTCGCTTCAATAGCTTTAACGTTAAAAACTGGTCAGGTGGTAAACTAACCTCGCCCGAGAATTGCAACGGGCAGAGCTACGAGCCAGAGTCTGCCGGCTTTCGCGTGCAGGCCTGCTATCCTTACTTCAACAATCTGACCAAAGACGAGATTGCCGCTAAATATGAGAAGGGCGCAAAAATTGAGATCAACCTCGAAGAACTATTTGGTGGAGCAACCAGAGCGCCTGTCCAACTCTACCTCAAACCCGGCGATTTAGTTCGGATTCCGCAGTCACCGATTATTCAGGTCTTTGGCGAAGTGCACAGAAGAGGAACATTCCAGGTAATTAATGCCGGTGGCATGGCTGGTGGTATGGGAGGTGGTCTCGGAGGGATCAAGCCAACGCTTTTCTCTGTCCTGACTGAGGCCCAAGGTCTGACCTACTCAGCCGACATTCATCAAATTCAGATTTACCGCGAAATTCACTTCGGTAATAAAGCAATTCTCTCACTTGACCTTGAGAAGGTGGTTTTATGGGCCGGTCAGGATGTACGCTTGCGTGATGGCGATATTGTTTATGTACCAAGTAAAGCAGGGCGCTATGCTCAGGAGCAGACAATTAATACG
Source organism: Prasiola linearis (assembly GCA_032356305.1). Taxonomy (NCBI): domain Eukaryota; kingdom Viridiplantae; phylum Chlorophyta; class Trebouxiophyceae; order Prasiolales; family Prasiolaceae; genus Prasiola; species Prasiola linearis. Next base: position 32,417 of record JAULKR010218532.1, on the reverse strand, counting down.
ATCAATCAATTAACAGGTTCTATTACTAACGTTGACCGTGCTGTTGATATTAATGCAAACTAAAATACTTCTGCATGAATGCTAAGCTTAAGTACTTCCTTGCGCGCATAAGAAGGTACTGGCTAATGCACTTGGCTTTGTTCTGGTGCTTGCTGCTCTATACACTGCCATATGCAACTCCCTACATCTATCTTGCGCAGCCACAGGGCGGGCAAAGCAAATCTGCAACTAATCTGGCCCTGCAGAAAAAAGCTAAGAGCCTTTCTGCAGAATTAAAGACCTACCAAAAGCGGCAAGCATTGGTGTTATTGGAGGCTGAAATTCGGCAGTTCAATCAGCGGGCCGAGAGTCTGACCTTTAAACATCCGGAGCTGGTCAGTCGCTATGAAAGCATTAGCCAGCAGTTCGGACAATTATTAAACAGAACAATCAGGATAGACCGAATTCCACAGCTCAGCCTGCCGCTAGTTGAGCAAAGCAGTGGGGGCAACATTACTGATGAGCAGTCAGCTAGTCTGGCTGCAGTCAGACTAGCTGAGCTCCGCAAGCAGCTCTTCTCAGCACCTGTGCCGGAATCAAACTGGATTGAGAAGTTTTTACCACTAGATTTTTTCAGCAAGCTAAAAATCTGGGGCATGTACTTAGTTGCGCCGGCACTGCTCTGCTTTGCGGTGCTTGAGCTGACCGCTCTTCTGCTGATTTTTGCCTCTGACCGCGTAGTAAACAGAGAACAGCTTGAGACACTTAATCCGAGCTTAGAGATCTTTCAGTTTCCGAAACAGCTCCTTTCTGCAAAAAAGGTTCACCGGAGAATTTCTCATCATACCAGACAGGCGGCAAAGAAGCAGAATTATCTGCCTGACAGTGAACAGAAGCGCTCAGGGATTACTGACTTGGCTCAGTTTAACAACCTACCTGAGGTGCTCTTACCGGTCACAAACAGAAGACTAATTGCTGAGAAACAGCAGATTGAGAAGTTTACCGCAGAGCTGATTTTTGCTTTGCGCCATCGGCAGTGCAACGGGCTGTTGAGCACTGACTTACTTAACTCAAAGATCAAGGTACCGGTAATTCTTAATGTTGCCGCGGCTTTCAGCCAGCTTGCTGAGAAAGTCTTGATTGTCGATGCCAACTTGATCACTCCTGAGCTTAGTCCGTTCTTTAGTGTCTCAGCAGACTTACCCGGCTTTGCCGAATGCATATCAGGCAAAGCTCAGCTTTCACAATGTATCAGAGAAACCCAGTTTAGCGGTCTGAGCTTTCTGCCAGCCGGATTTGACTTAAGGGCGGGTAAAAAGTTCCTCAGTAAAAGTGCAACGATTGATCTGCTGGAATACCTTTTTGTGCAGTATGACTATGTAATTATAAATACAGCATCGGTCGAAAATGACCTGGCTTATAAGTTCCTGGCCAAAGCTTCGGCCCTAAAGGTGATTATTACTGATACACAAACCGATCGGATTAGTAGAATCAACCAGAATCTGGACGAGCTTAAGCGACTGCAGGTTTCTGCTGATGCCATTATTTTGAGTCGGTAGGGATTATTTTCTCAGGTCTTGCTTTAAATGCACCTCTGGCCATAAAGCCTGCCTCTAAGAGTTAACTAACAAAATTGCTTAATGGACGACAACATAAATAAATTATCATCAGGAATACAGCGATGAATAGAGAGTTTAACTTTAATAAATTTGTTCGGGTTCTTTCGCGTTGGCCGCTATTTTTTGTGGTTCCCTTCTTGTTGGTTGTCACCGGGTTACTGATTTATATCACCAACTTAAAAATCTATGACGTAAAGTCAGTTGTGCTGTTTGAATCAAACTATATTCCAATCGAGGAATATTTTACCCTACTTGATAAGTTCGAGGATCAACCCGTGCAGTTAGTGCGCTCGCTGCTCTATGGTCAGCCAGCAAAAGAAATTGTTACCAGCATCTGGCCTGAAACCAGAGATAACCTGCCGGCTATAAATAATAAGATTAATCATCTCAGATCCAGAAACGGAGTCAGTCTAAAATTTCAGCGTGATAATCCGCAGGCTTTACAAGTCACTTATGAGAATGACGACCCTCTGCTCGCCTACCGGGTTGTCGACCAGGTCCTAAATCAGTTAATTGCCTATAACCGGAGAATCACTCAGAAAAAGCTTAAAACTGGCAGCGAATTTATCGCTGACGAGCTAGAGACCACAAAGCAGGAATTATCCCAGATTGAGCAAGAGATCACTAAAGTCAGGTCTACCCTGCCAAAATCGGCGCTGCGCAGCTTAGATAGCGAGCGGGCAAACTATGCCGACGGTTTGAACCTGACCAAATTAAAATTTGGCGAGTCAGACCAGTTTCTTGACCGTTACAACGAAGATAAGTCGCTTAGCCAGCTTGAGTTTGAACTACAAATCGGCAAAAAGGAGCTTAAGCTGCTGGAATCTGAGCTTAAAAGTTCTGCCTATTTAAAGAATGCAGAGAACCTGGCAGAAGTTCTTAAAGCCGGCGAAGACCCTGAAATAAAAAGTCTTAATAGTAGTATCATTGCAACAAAGCAAGAACTGGGAGCTCTACGTTCGAAGGGTTTTCGTGCAGTTCACCCGGATGTTAAAACGCTAAGCAACAAATTAGAGAGCCTAAACGAGCTGCGCGCCGAGCGCCTGATCCAACTTCAGAATCGCCTGACTCCGCAAAAAAAGGAGCTGACAAAGCTCAGTCTGCAGCAGCTGCAACGCAAAAAGATTGATCGTCGAAAAAAACTAAATTCACTGCTTAAAGATCAAATTAAATCTCAGCGTGAGTTAGACAGCCGATACGCAGATCGCGAGATTACATTAGAAGACAGACTCAAGGACCTTTCAGATAAAAAGTCTGAATTGATTGAGTTGGAAAACAAAAAGATTGTCACTCAGCACTCATACGCGCAGATGGCAAAGCGACTGGCGGTAATCCAGCGTGAATCACGAGTAGATCAGGATAAGTTCGGTCTAGCCGTAAAAATCGTTGAGCCACCGCAAGTGCCCAAAAATGCCAAGGCCTTTGCCTGGTTACCCCTGGTTCTCTTAGCGATGACGGTAACAATCGCTATTCTATTGGCCATTGCAGCATTAATTGCTCTGCTCGATACAAAGATTTATTCCAGCTCTGAACTACAAAAGCAGACCGGGATCAACGTAATCGGCTCAGTTGACCACTTTTCTCTGGCCAGTAAGCAAAAGAGTTTTAAAAATGCAACGCGGATCTTTTTGTTGATCGTGTTGGCTTACTGTGTGTTTATTTATTTTCTGGTGAACTAATAATGAATTCAATCTCGCAGTTCTTTAATAATTTTAAGCAGCGCTGTGTAGTCGACGACCTCAAGGAGACCGGTGAATTCTCGCCGATGCTAATTTCGTACCATGAAAGTAGCTCCTACATTGCTCAGCAGTACGCGCAGATAGCTGCCGCTTTTATTAACAACCAGGCAATCCGCAAAGCACAGTCGATTGTCTTTACCAGCCCGCAGCCTGCTGATGGTAAAAGTACAACAATTGCTAATCTCGCTGTCTCACTAGCGCAGGATTTTGAGCAGAAAGTATTGATAATTGATGCTGACTGGCGCAGGCCAACTCAGCAGAATTTCTTTCGCACAGAGAACCGTAACCAGCAAGAGCCTCAGAAAACGGCAATCAAAGGGCTTGATTTAATTTATGTCCCGGAAGGTATAGATGGCAAATCGCATTGGCTGGAAACTGTCCAAGAGCTTCTCTCCCAACACCGGTATAATTACGATAAGATTTTGATCGATACAGCTCCTATTCTGAAGGTAACTGACGCCGCTCAGATTGGCGCAGAAGCTGATGCTCTGATTCTCTTAGTTAAAGCACAGGACACCTCAGCAGGGATTATTACTGAGGCAGTTGAGGTACTGGGTAATCTCTCAGTCGAGGTGTCTGCTAGTATTCTGGTAAATCGTCCCAACTATGTTGACGTTTATAACTACGTACTGAACCCACACTATCGCAGATATTACAGCAACTATTACGAAGGGTATTAGCCTGGAGATTCTCTTCACGCAGCGCTTTAAGCCAGAGTATGGCGGGTCGATTGATTACCTGCATAATATCTTTGCAGATTATCCACAGCCTGTTCTGGTTTACACACATAGCTATCCCGGGCACTCACCCGATGACTCGAATGCTTTGCAGAGCAGCCAATTTTCTAAAGTAGTTCGTTCAGATATTTTGCAGAACGACTGGGGGTTAGATACCTGTCTCGGGTTGCGCTCCTATTTCCGGATGTATTGGGATTTAGCGCGGATAATTTCTGAGCACCAAGTTGAGCAAATTCATTGCGCCCGGCTCGTGCCGGAAGGCTTAGTAGCGATTGCGCTCAGACGAAAATTTAAAAAGCTTCAGATCCGCTGTTTCTGTTTTGGGGAAGAACTACAGGCCTACCAGTCTAGCTATCAGCTGACTAAGTTGTTTAGCTTTGCTGTACGTAGGGTAGATCAAATAACAGCAATTACCGATTACACTAAAGCTCAGCTGCTTGACTTATATCGGCCCGCTGAAGAAATAATTCAGGTGGTCAGGCCACCGGCACGCCTCTCTATCACTACTGAAACTGAAATTCAGGGTGTACGCGATAAATACCGGCTTTCTGCTGAAAAGTTTTATTTACTGAGTGTCGGGAGAGTAGTACCAAAGAAAAATCAGATCGCTGTACTTGAGGTGATGGTGAAACTCAGAGCAGACTTTCCAAAACTTCATTACATTATCGCCGGTAGTGGCCCTGAAACAGCTCGTTTGCAGAGCTATATCAGAGAACATCAGCTTGAAGACTTTGTAACACACATTGAAAAATTCGACGATCAGGAAAAAGCAGCCCTGCTCCAGATCTCAGACTTGTTCGTTCTGCCTGGCAGGCAGGTAGAACACGACCTTGAAGGATTCGGCATAGTTTTTGTTGAAGCTGCTCTCGCCGGACTACCGATTATTGCTGGTTGTAGCGGTGGAGAGGCCGAGGCCGTCGCTCCTGATAGAAATAGTGTGCAGGTAAAAACTACTGCGGAGCTGGAGCATGCTCTGCGCAGATTAATCGGAGATCCTAAACTCCGCCAATCTTTTGCAAGCTATGGTCTCGAACATGCCAAGAATTTTACGGTAGAAGCTGCTCAGTTAGCTTATTCCCGGTTAACACCGAAATAGGTTCTGCTGAAAAAGTCTTTCGTGTAATGGTACTTACCACTAAGCGCTCAAACTGACCTCTGAAGGTAATGTTGTTAACGCATCATTTTAGGATATTTTCAGAAGGCCCGAACTCAACTACTCGCCAACGGAAGACTCGGGAAGATCAGAGATTTTTGCGTTAGAAACTACGTTTCTGCAAAAGAGCGCCGCTCTTTTGGATTAGGGGTTATTTATTCAGCAACCTCGATATAATAAGCCCTCCAATAGCGGTCTAATTTATACGGCTTAAAGTGAGCAAATAAGTCTTAATCATTTTCAGATTAGTCGGCCAGAATTTTAGACCAGACAGCATGGCAGACAATGCCTGCTGACGCAGAATTCTTTGTTGGGCTGCGGAGTTCTGTCTTTTTCTGTATTCACGCAAAAAAACATTATAGCCCAAGCCCCAAAAATACTGATTTGCTAAGTATCTGTGCAACGCTTTTCGCTCAACGGCGTTAAAGATTGTGTCTTCAGTAAGTTTTATAAATCCGGCGATTATATTCTCACGAATCCTGATATAGTGGGCCAGATCCGCATCTAGTCTGCCGGCACATGAGTTGGTGTCATGCAGATGATACTCGCCGAAGATCTTTCTGGTGTAAGCAATTCTGAATCCGGCCTTAAGGGCATCAATTACGACAATGACGTCAGCTGCTTCGTTTCGAATTTCCGGATCACGAAACCGATAGCTGGCAAAAACAGTTGACCTAAAGACCGAGAACTGGAGACCGGCCAACAGACCCTTACTAAATTGCTGAAGTATCGCTGCTTGTTGATTTGTAATCAGGTGTAGCTGTGGCTCTAGCTCACAGGTCTCTAGGGTCAAAAATGATTTCGGGTCGCGCTCTTTTAAGGCAAATTGCGAATCACAAATTAGCTTCTGCTCCGATCCACTGACGTCTAATTTTTTGCTGTCACAAAAAATCCAATCGACTTCCGGGTAGTTCTCCAGTACTGAGATCCCGTTTTCTAAATAGCCGGGATACCAAAGATCATCGCAGTCATAGAAACAGAGATATGGCGTATCTACCAAATCGAGCCCGGTGTTTCTGGCGGCATAGGCTCCTTGGTTCTCCTGCTGCACAAAAACTATCTTCTGAGCTAAGCCGCTGCTGACCCGTTCAAAGATTTCAGCTCCCTGATCCACTGAGCCATCATCAACGGCGATAATCTGCCAGTCGGTGAAAGTCTGACTGAGGATCGCCTTGACTGCCTGAGCAACAAATTGCGCTGAGTTGTAAAAGGGGAGGATAATACTGACTTTAGCGGTCATCTCGGAGGTGCTGTTGATAGATTAATTCAGTCTTTTTGATGATCGAATCAGGATTAAAGTCGCCGATTCTTGCCAGAGCATTCCTCAGCTTAGTAGCGCGTAAGGCCGGGTCGTTGCAGCAGAGCCGCACCTCTGCTGCTAAAGCTTCAGCAGTTGTCTGCCCGGCAAGGTAGGCACAATCCGGGTTTAACACTTCTTCTGCACCGCCGGAGTTTAATGTAATGATCGGCACCGCAAACTGTGCAGCTTCCAGAAAGACGATTCCAAACGGTTCGTCCGGGTTACAATGAATCATCATATCAGCAGATCCGTAGATTTGCTCGTGGGCGCTGTAGTGACCGGTAAACCTTACTAATTTACTCAGACCTGCCATCTCTACTGCTGCCAGAATCTTTTGATGATAGTCCTCGTTCTGCAGATTCCCAATAATTTCAGCTTGGAAATTCAGCTCTTCCTTCAGCAGCGACAGGGTGCTGACTAACAACTCCAAATTTTTTTCCGGAGCAATCCGGCAGACAGTGATAATACGGAGAGGCTGATTATTGGCCCGGCTTATGTCTGCTGCAGGAGCATGCCTGCTGGCAGGCGCTATTGCATTGGGTAAGATATGAGCCGGCCTGCCCGCAGGGTGAACAGATTTAGTTTTTGTAAACTCGGAATTGTAGATGATCGCATCTGCATGTTGCAGCCAAGAGAGTTTTGGATCCTGCAGGGCGGCCTTTGCATAAATTAATGTTGGGATCCGAGCCAGTTTACAGGCCAGAAAGTAAGCATCACGGTATCTGTCGTAGTGAAAATGGGCCAGGTCAATCTGCTCTCTGCGCAAAAAGCGGTAAGTGTGCAAGACGCAGCGTAGATAGGCAACAAACCTGACCTTACTGATCACCTGATGTTTGATCATCGTCAGGCTTAGCCCAGCCTCTTTGATCAGTTTAGTAATCGCTCCCGGTCCGGGGGTCAGAAAATGATATGCATACTTAGAAGCTGCAAACTGGGGCAGCAGGTTCCTGATGTTATTGTTTGGTCCTCCACTTAGATCTGTTAAGTGAAGCACAATCAGAATGTTTTTCCGTTGAGCTTTTGCTTTTAAAGTTTGTTTTGTCACAGACAGCGATCAGTTAGAGTATGCAGATGTTGCAGACATCAGACTTTACACTATTACAAAAAGTTCTGGCCGAACACGCACTAAGTGCAGAGCAAATAAGTGTTCTGCATTCCGGGCGCTTCCGCTCGCTAGTTTGCTCCCAACAGCTGGTCTCTTATATCTCTGAGGTTCTGCAACGCCGATACAACATCGCTCCAGACTTGGAGTGGACTGCTCTTACTCTAAGCTGTCAGCTATTCCAGACCAAACTCGCAGAGGAAGCACAGCGGATAGAGGATCTCTCCTCCCGGCAGGGGTTAGGGCTGCAAGCGATCAAAGGCCGCTGGATATCCGGTTATTTACCGGGCTATGTACGTGACTCAGGAGATCTGGATTATATCTGCGCACCAGATCAAATTGGTCAGGGGGTCAGAGCTTTAATAGCGGCGGGTTATCAAAACTACCAGCCCCACTTTCTCAGCCGATATAACCGGCGCGTACTTCATGCGGTTACACTTAAATCGCAGCAAGGCTTTGAACTCGATCTACATTGGCGCCTGGCCGAGAAGTTTATCCTCCTAAAATCGCCACCAATTAAATCCTGTCAGCAGATTCCTCCTGAACTACACTATTTTAATTTAGTCATTCAAGCCTATAAGAATAATTGGTCCCGTCTTGTTAACTTCCTGGATTTGCAAAAACTCAGCCGAACAAAGCAATTAGACACTGCGCTGATCGCAGAGTATTTCGGAGTAAGCGGATCACAGAGAATCTACACGCAGACAATGCTGCTGCAGACTGAATTTGAAAACAGCAGGCTAAGTCCCAGAGCGGCAACCCCCGGCCTGCGTGAGCTCTACACGTTTTCAAACGATAGTGCCGCTGCTTTGCAAAAGTTTACTATTCGCCACCTTCTGCCTTTCGGCGACGATCTGAAGAAGCACAACTTTGTGTTCGCTACTGCGCAAAAGCTAGGGAGAAACCTTTTCTAACAGGCTTCGCAGATAGCTCTTAGATGCAAGAGTGAGATCAGAGAACAGCAATGAAAAGATGTTTACCTCTGTGGTTAACCTGCCAAGACTCCTTAGGATCTGCTGTTGCGCATCCCGCTGGTCAACTCCCAGACAAATTACCTCCGGCAGGATTTCTGTAATAGCTAAGAGTGGTTCGGTGCGGGAGAGTTTCGGTGCTGTCAGTTCCGCATCCCGCTGCAAACAGATGATCGCAGCACAGGGAGTTGCACTCTCCGCCGAGAACTTCTCAGCCGGGAGCTGCACCGTAGCCTTTAATTGATTGCCCTCGCTAATTACTCTGATCGTAGAATGCGTCCTTAGGGCTCTCTTGAGTTGGGGGTCAAAGATCAGTGTATCATCGCTAATTAGTTTTACTTCTGGTAGCTGCAGTAATAATTGGGAGATGGTCGATTTTCCGCTGCCGGATTTTCCTAAAAGGCCAACAGCAACTCCTTTATACTCAACAACAGCTGCGTGCAGTATTAGCTGTGCCGTACTACTGAGATACAAGGGAAGGACCTGATCCAAAAATAAATGGCCAAAAAAATCCTCAGGCATCTCATTCGCTTTTTGGTAAGTGATAACCGCAGCCTTATTTTTAGGCGGTAGTCTAAAAACCGTATCAGCGGAGTAACGCAGGCAAATTCCATTATCCTCGCGAATGAATCTTAGCCGGATATTTTGGTCAGCGGGGTTGCTCCAAGTGTGATAGCAGTGAGCGGCCTCGGTTTTGATCGGGCTCTTTGCCCGTAATAGCTCTAAGTCAATTTGGGCAGCGCCAGTGGGTTGGTCAAACTGCGGAGCGGCAAGTGCGCAGTCAGATTTCAGCTGAAGACCTGCGGTTTTGTAATGAAAAGGCAAAGTTCAGCGAGCGCTCAGAAAGAAAGGGGTAAGCCCAGAAAATCTGCAGTAGGTAAAGCCGCTAGGCACGCTGACCAAAGAAATCGGCGCTGCCGGAGCCACCAAACTGAGTAAGCTCTTTTAAACTACCAAGCTTCTTAACAACGGGTTTTTGATAGGACTTCTCAGACTGAGCAGGACTATCGGAGAGAGCTTGGCAGCTCATCGTTTCAAGATCATCGGTTTTAAGGATTTCGGAATTGCTACTTGTTTCAGATTTGCTCATTAAGTTGATTATAAGAACTTCAGAGCTGAGAATCAATCCTTTAACTGTAACTAGGGCCTCCTGAAAAAGTCTTTTATGTAATAAAGCTGAATATTTGGGATTAAATCTGACACCTGAAGTGCAAGGGTTTAAGCCTAAAATGGCCAAAACCCTTGCACTTCACAAACCCGATTAATTGCAATGCTGCTGTCGCATCATTTAAGTATATCCTCAGGAGGCCCTAATTTTGTCTTTTCACCAGCAAAAGACTCAGGAAAATCGGAGATTTTTGCGCCAGAAACTACGTTTCTGCAAAAAAGCAGCGCTCTTTTGAATTAGGGGTTACTTTTTCAGCAACCCTTAACCGCTCTGGATCGACGTCAAATGTAATCGCAGAGTAAGGGGTACCAGAAAAGTAACCTACAATACTGCTTCAAAGCGCTAGGGGACTCTCCTTAGGTTTAAAACTGCCATCGCTATGATCACTTTAGGTAGGGGTTGCTCAATGAGTAACCTCCACTTAGTCTTTCGCTAGGCCCTGCTCTGCGTGGCCACTATGCTCCTGGAATAGAGCCAGAGCATATATCTGACAAAGCTCTTTGGCATATCGCTGGCGCAAGGCTTTAACGTTGAGAATTAGCTTCAAAGCTTTCTGATTAAAGAGCTGGGGGAAGCTTAATGTAAAATTATAGATTACCTGCTTACCTGATGGCTGAGCCAGGTATTGCTGCAAAAGATTAAATGCCAGTGCACTGTAGTCAGCGTTTTTGCGGGCGAGGAGAGGGTTTTTAGAGAGTGCCTGCAGGGCAGTTTTCAGCGAAGCTTTGCTACTCCCCAGGCTGATCAGTGTTTGAGTGACGGCTGGGTCAAGGAGGGGGTGTAAGCGGTAGACTCCATAAACTGCGGACTGCCGATAGCTGTGATCAATAAATTCTGTTGTGTTGGCGCAGAGTAGGTTTTTCAGGCAGCTTTTTGTGTGAGGAGTAATTCGGGGCTGGCAGACAGAAGGGTGATTCTCCAGTCGGACTTGCTCAGACTGACTCCCCGCGAGCAACATTTGCTTGGCCTCTTTACTGAGCATTGGCAGCCAAGGAGCGGACAAATGGCCCCGCTGTTCTTTAACGCCAGAATTAGCGTTTAGAATTTGATCGCCGCCAAAGCCTGAGAACAAAAAAACATTCTCTGATTGCTGTGGCTTGGAGGCCTCGGTGCGGATCGAACTCAAATAGTGATAGCTTCCGGCGCAATTAAAATATTCCGGGAAATACTGCAGATCCTTTGCCAGCTCCAGAAACAATTCTGCCGGAACATCAGGCTTGTACTGATAATTCTGGTGACTAAAGCAATCCAGAAAATTTATTACCTCACTTCGTTCATCTGCTTCCTGAGAAATAGCAGAGCAATCGACTGTATGTGAAGCAATATTCGCCTCAAAGCTCTGCCAGCCAATAGCTGTAACAAATGCCGAGTCTGAACCGCCACTGAGTTCAAAATGTGGCCGGATTTTAGAAAAACCTGAGAAATATTGACGGACTGCGCCGGCAGGATCCACACACTGCTCATGCGGATCAAATAAGTTAGAAATTGCTGTCTGCTCTCTGAGCTCCCCCTCGACAAAGTCGTATTGGTAACCATAGCTCATCCGCTTAATGCCGCAGTAGAGCGTCTCTGCGATATTCGTAAAATTAAAATTAACTGTTTCCAGCAATTTTAGTGGATTAATTGCCGGGGTTGAGTCCAGTTGATTTAGAATATCCTTTATCGAATCGCTGATTATCAGGCACTTTGGCGACTGGTGATAAAAAAGCGAGATCTGATTCGGCGAATTACGCCTGAACTTAATTTGCTCTGTTGGCTGCCTTTTGTGCTCATAGCTCAGAGCTTCCTTGCAGTAGCTTTGTGCAATCTGATTAATAATTAATGACTGGGGACTAGTCGTTGTTGTCTGCGCAGAATAGGCCTGAGGGTTCTGCTTTAGCGGGCAGAAGGAATAGAAGAATCTGCCACTTAAGTCCATCTAGATTAGACTGAGCATGCCGGCATCAGATAACTGACGCGCGGTTTGGGTGACATCGGCCTCACTGACCGCGGCCGCTATCTGATATTTGCTGCAGTAGGCTACTGCCACTTCCCCGATGCTTTGTCCGGCAGCTAAGCGCTCATAAATAAATTTAGCAGTGTGGTTGAGGCCATAATAATTCTCATCGGCCAGATTGAGCGCAAAAAGCGCGTCATCAGCCTCGGTGATATTGCATTCCGCGACTGGTTTGAAGCAGGTATCTAAGTTAATCTTTGGTTCCATGTTTAACAAATTAAGAGTACTACTCAGCTACTTAATGGCAAGATTAATTCTCGGTTTTTTGCCGTTCAGGTTTGTCCTGAGAATACTTAGTGCCTATCGCCAGCTACCTTCTCTGCTTGCTACCCCGACAGCGCAGCAGCTGCATGGCGCTGACAGCTTCCTGAGCAAGCACTTTACGGCTTACCGGCGTTGTTTACTGGGTGCTGTTACGCTCTATATTTATCTGAGCAGTAATCAGAACTTGGCACTAGTTATGGGAATAAAACAGCCGGAAGGACAAATCGGGAATGCCTTAGAATCTCAGTTGGGGCCAGAAGACGCTGAATTAAGTAATTTTCGGGCTCACGCTTGGATTGAGTGTCCAATGGCAGATCAGGTTCTGAGTCAGGATAAAAACTACCGCGAAATTTATCGCTTAAGCGCATGAGTAAGAAAAAGATTGCATTTCTCTACAGCGCCGCTGAGTACGGAGGAATGCTGACTAATCTCGGTCAGATTAACGATGCCCTGGCTTGGGACCAAGAGTCGCTGCTAATTACACTAGAACCTCAGAGTAGCTTCATCGCTTTGCCTGCCGCTGACCAAACCGCTGAGCGGGCTTACCAGTTCTTGGGAATCGAGCAAAAGTTTTCGCTGGCCGGGCTCTGGCGCCTGGTCAGGCTTTTGCGCAAGCATAAAATCTCAGTATTAAGCTCCCACGGTTATAAGGCCAATTTCTATGCTGTGCTCGCTGCCCGCTTAGTTCCTAAGCTATCGCTTGTTACAGTTCTGCACGGTTGGGTAGGCCAGACGCGCCGTCTGAAGTTTTATCAGCAGCTAGATGCTTATTTTCTCCGTTTTTTTCAGCAAATAATAATCCTCAACCAAGCGCAGCGAGCGCTATTGCCGCAAGCTGTTTCTCCGGAGAAGGTTTTCCTGATCAACAATGCAGTTGATGTCGCACGCCTTGAATATCGTCTGGCCCAGCATCTGCGGCAAGACGATCATCTGCTGACGTTGAGCTCTGTTGGCCGGTTGAGCCCTGAGAAAAGCCATTGTTTGGTCGTTGAGGCGCTGGCACATCTTTTATCCGGTCATCAGACTGATCTGAGCGATACAGCCGCTGAGAAAATTCAGCTGAGGATTATTGGCGAGGGGGCTGAGCGAGAAAGCCTGACTAATCTGATCTCAGACAAAGGCCTGAGCAAACAGGTGATCCTCACTGGTTTTATCCCTGATATCTGTAGCGAGCTGGCGTCAACAAACGTCTACGTATCAGCCTCGCTCTTTGAAGGTCAGCCAAATGCTGTGCTCGAAGCTGCGGCTGCGGCCCTGCCGCTTATTCTCAGCGATATTCCCGAACACAAGGAGATGTTCACTGAATGCCCTGAGGTTATTTTCTTTAAAAGTGACAGCGCTCAGGATCTGGCGCGCGCCCTGGAGATTGTTCTGCATGAAGAGACCTCGGCCAAACTAAAAGTCAGAGGCTTAAAAATTAAACGCTACGTGTCCGAACGTTACAGCCTCGAGGCCCGCGAAGCCAGGCTCAGAGAATTCTATCAGCGAGCCTTAGAACAATGTTAAGGTCAACGCTGGTTCTTCTACTGACTATTATGGGGGTCACTGCTAACTTCCTTAACCCTTTTTATGGAGTTGCCCTCTACCACTGGTATATCTTTGCTACTCCGGTCGAGCTTACTTACGGCTCTTTGGACAAGTTTCGCCTGTCGTTGTTTGTCGCTGCCTGCCTGATGCTTAGTACGCTTTTTAACTATAAGAAGCTGATTTCCTTTAATCTGTTGAGCGCACTGGTGCTGGTTTTTCTTGGTTTTACCGTGGCATCACTGGCACTGAGCGGCCACTTTGATCTACTGACTATTTATAATCTGACAGAGGACCTGACTAAGCCTGCGATTATGGCTCTGGTGGCTGTAGTAGTGATCAATTCTGAACGAAAACTGCCACAGTTTGTCTTTGTGGTGGCAGTGATCATTGCTTTTATGGCCACTTACTATGGAGGCTTTGGTCTGTTTGCCGGTTCGCGCTCGATTAGTGGTAGCGGAAAGATTGGCGATAACAACATTTATGCAGCAGTGTTGGTCGCGGCACTGCCGCTCTACCTGACTGTCTTTCCGATTGTGAAAACTAAGATCTTAAAGGTGTGCGCTCTGGCAGGCTTAGCAGGCTTACTGCTTGCTCTGCTTTTGACCTTCTCACGCGGCGGCCTGGTCGGTCTGTTTGTAGTGATCACTCTCACTATCCTCTCGATCCGCAAGCTGGTTTTGCTACCGCTGTTGATCTTATTGCTGCCCCTTGGCTACTTTCTGATCGCTAATAATTACATCATCGGCCTTAACCAGTATTCATTCTCACGCGATTTTCAAAATCAAAATACGCTTAATGAGACACTTGATATGTATCAGGCGCGGGCCAGTACCTTACTCAGACCCGGTGCAGAACTGGAGTCGGGCAAATCACGTACGCATTTCTGGCAGGTGGGCTGGGAGATGGCCAAAGAGCATCCGCTCTCCGGGATTGGTTTAAAACAATATAATAATCAGTATGACAATTACGATTTTGCTGACGGTCTGTACGGCGACAGTAGGTCAGTCCATAGCCTGTATTTTAGCGTTCTGGCAGAGACTGGCTTTATTGGATTTGGCTTGTTTCTGTTTATTCTTTTTGTGATTATTTACTACTATTGGTCAGCCCGCAGACATTTTAGGCAAATTAATCCCCAGTACAGCTCAATCGCCAAATTCTCTTTGATCTCTCTGCTCGGTTTTTTAGTCTCTAGTCTGTTTGTAAACACTCTCTACGCCGAGGTGCTGTGGCTACATGTTACTATTGCTTGTGGACTGCGTTATCTGGTTAAACAAACTAATGTCTGAGAGGGCGCGGCAACTTCTGGTCATTAGCCCGGTAGTGCCGTACCCCGCGGATAAGGGTGAGAAGATTCGGATAGCAACCCTTTGTAAGTTGCTGGCAAAAAGCTACCAGGTCGATCTGCTGGCAACCTCAGAGAGCGAAGATCCTCCTCAGTCGTCCCTGTTCAGGAAACAACAGGCCGTCTATCTTAGCAGGAGTCGCCGATTTCTAAGCTTGATCCTCTGCTATTTCAGCGGCAAACCGCTTACCTTTAGCAGGGTAAACCTTTCCGGAGTCCGCAGCCTACTCAGGCAGTCAGACCTCAAAAAATATGACAAGATTATCATCTTCTCCAGCGCATATGCTGAGCTGGCTAACTCTTTACCTACTACTCCGGCAGCGAAGATATACTGGGATTTAATTGACCTTGACTCAAACAAATGGCGACAGTACTTAGCCCATCGCAGATTAACCCCGTTCCAGAAATACCTCTTTCAGCGCGAAGCAAAACTACTGGAACGGGCAGAACGTCAAATTATCGAATTCTCAGAATGTACTGCGCTGATCAGTAGTGCTGATCTGAACAAACTACCGGCTGACCTGAGGCAGGCAAAGCTAGCCGTAGTAGGGCACAGCCATCCGAAAAACAAAGCCAGCAGAGATCAGACCGAGCCGAGAGTTGAGGCTGAGAAAAATCGAAGGTTCTCTGGTTTGTTTGTCGGACAACTTAATTACCTACCCAATACTGATGCGGTAAGATTTCTGGCAGAAGAAATCATGCCACTGCTCCCGGCTGAGGACTTCAAGATAACTGTGGCTGGCAGAAACCCCGGAAGACAAATCAGAAAGTTAAAGAATCTCGAACTGATCGCTAACCCTGACACCCTCAGCTCTCTCTATTGCGCCTGTGATTTCGTAGTCATCCCACTCACATTTGCTTTCGGTCTGCCAACAAAGTTACCCGAAGCCTTTAGCTTCAATAAACCAGTGATCACCAACAGCCACCTCGCCAGAATCTTTGAGCTCACCCACACACACGACGTGCTAATAGCAGACACCCCTGAGCAATACATTTCTGCCATCAAGCAATTAAAAGACAAGCCTGACCTGGGCAAAACCCTGGTCGCAAACGCCGCAAAGACCCTCCACCGAATGCAACAAAGCCTCCCCCGGCAGCTCAACAACTGGCTAGACTAATTTAATGGGGACGTTTCCCATTAAATCGCCCAACCACTCCCAAACGATAAACCCCGCTCCACACAAGCAGCTCACAGCTAGCCATACCAGAACCCCGCAGATCAATGGGGACGTTTCCCATTAATTCAGTAGTTAGAGATTTGTAGGTTGCTTAGTAAGTAGTCTTACTAAAAAAGTCTTTTGTAATACCGCCTAAAGTTAAATACTTACACGGTTATCTGAAGTGCAGAGGTTTTGAGTAGCCGTGGCCGAAACTCTCGCGCTTCATACGAGCCCGATTGATCCAATGATGCCTACGTATCGTTAACGCGTATACTCAGGAAACCTTACTTGTGCCTTCTGAGTGCAAACGTCTTTGGGTTAATGACCTTTCTTTTAGTGCCAAGATCCTCACTACTACCGGAAGGTATGCTTTGATGACGCTTTAGCTCCATCTCGATTGTCTCTTCATCGGACTTAGGCGAAGTGAAAGACTTGGTCCTTCTAGGCGAATGACCTTTCACTTTAAATTCCAATATTAGTCCGAAACACTGGATTTTACTGAACCAACTGTTCCTTCAGCAGGCCCCATTTAGCGGTAATTGATTTGAGCCGGTCACCAAAAGGCGGGTGTTAATGTGGTAGTCGTTAATCAGGGGTCGCTGAATAAGTAACCCCTAATTCAAAAGAGCGTCGCTCTTTTGCAGAAACTTAGTTTCTGGCGCGAAAATCTCCGATTTTTAAGCTGAAAAGACAAAATTAGGGCCTCCTTAAGATATACTTTAATGATGCGATAGCAGCATTGGAACTAATCGGGTTTATGAAGTGCAAGGGTTTTGGCCATTTTTGGCTAAAATCCTTGCACTTCATCCAACCCCAATTAATTGCAATGATGCTAACGGATCATCAAAGCATATTCTCGGGAGGCCCAATTTTTTCTTTTCACCAGAAAGAGACTCTGAAAATCGGAGCTCTATTGAATAAGGGGTTTAGTATTTAGCAACCGCTAAATACTAAACATTTGCCATTTTCAGCAGATCCAGAGCAGCTGTCAGCTCATCTTCCGGCAAAACCTCTAATTCCAGAGCTGCTGCCCGCACCGAGATTCCTTTTTGATGCGCTACCTTAGCCACCTTAGCAGCTTGGTCATACCCAATAATTGGCGCAAGTGAGGTACAGGTGGCCAGAGAATTCTCTGCATATTCAGCACAGACCTCAGCATTAGCAGTGATTCCCTTGATACACCTCTGAACGAAGTTCTCTGCAGAGTTAGCAAGAATTTCAATTGACTCAATCAAACTGTGAGCAATTACCGGAAGCATCACATTTAGCTCAAAGTTTCCACGGCTGGCAGCTGTTGTAATCGTAGCATCGTTGCCAAAGACCTTTGCCGCGACCATCATTACTGACTCGCAAATTACCGGATTAACCTTTGCTGGCATAATACTTGAACCAGGCTGAATCTCCGGCAAATTAATTTCGCCCAGGCCACAGCGGGGTCCGCTGGCTAGCCAACGCAGATCATCAGCAATTTTCATCATCGCAGCAGCGACCGTGCGCAACTGGCCGCTCATCTCCAGCGCAGAATCACGCGCGCCTTGTTCGGCAAAGTGATTCTCTGCCTCGCAGAAATCGACACCGGTTAATTCGCTGATCGTAGCTATAGTTTTCTTGACGAATTCAGGCTCGGCATTCAGGCCGGTTCCGACTGCCGTTCCACCGAGAGCTAGTTGCTGTAAGCGTGGCAGAGAGTCTTCAATCCGTTGCTGGCATTGTCTGATTTGCGCAGCATAACCTGAGAACTCTTGCCCTAGCGTTACCGGAGTAGCATCCTGTAAGTGTGTGCGACCGCTTTTTATAACTGCTTTAAACTCATCCGCCTTTTTCTCTAATTGCTCTGCCAGCAGACCCAGCTTAGGCAGTAAGCTTGCCCGGATCGTACTACAGGCGGCAACGTGGATTACTGTGGGGATCACATCATTTGAAGATTGCGACATATTGACGTGATCGTTTGGGTGCAGAACTGACTTGTCACCGATTTTGCCGCCCAAGATCTCAACTGCCTTATTAGCGATCACCTCATTGGCGTTCATGTTAGTTGAAGTCCCTGAACCAGTTTGGAAGACATCGACAACAAAGTGCTGGTTTAGCTCGCCTGAGATCACTAAGTCTGCAGCCTGCATAATCGCGTCCGCTTGCTTCTGCTCTAATTTGCCGAGCGCCAAATTACTGACCGCCGCAGATTTCTTAACGATCCCCAGCGCCTTGATTAAAGCAGCGTTAAAGCGAAGGTCGCTGATTGGAAAGTTAATTACGGCCCGCTGAGTGCTGGCGCTGTATAAGGCAGACTCCGGCACCTGCATCTCGCCCATTGTGTCGCGTTCTGTTCTGGTATTCTCGGTCATGCTGATTTTCTTATAATTAATGGGGACGTTTCCCATTAAATCTAAGTTAATGGGAAACGTCCCCATTAATTAGCGGATTGTGTTTATTTTTGCCAGCAGAAACAGGCACTACCGAAGGAGGCCTGGCTTGTTTTACTAGAATCTTTCGATGTTCTGATCGTTTGCCAACAGGACTTCTGTAGCGAAATTCAGGAAGAGCCCACTCTCAACTACGCCCACAATACTTTTGATTAGTGTCTCAAGCTCGGTAGTTAATTTGGTAAATGAAACGTCAAGGATAATATTCCCGGCTTCGGTAATTACGGGGCCGTGCTTTGCTGTTGCGGCTCTGAGGCTAATACTCTTGGTGCCAAGCTTCCGGAGTTCGGTTTTAGCCAGACTAAGTGCCGCCGGGATGACCTCTACAGGTACAGAGCAATGGCTTAGCAAGTCATCAGTAATTTTAGTCTGGTCAGCCAACAGGTAATAGCGCTCCGAACGGGCGGCTAAGATCTTCTCACGAAGCATGGCAGCTCCTTTGCCTTTGATAGCTCTGCGCTGTCTGTCAACGGCATCTACTCCGTCAAATGACCAGTCAATTTGATAGTCAGCAGCAAAATCGAGAACAGTCAGGCCGAGTGAGCTTAGCTGCCAGCTGCTTTGTAGGGAGGTAGGAATAAACTTAACTTCTAGGTTTTCTACCTCGATTCTGCGCGCTATTGCCTCAATAGCTGCTGTTACTGTGGATCCTGTCCCAACGCCGATTATCTGACCGTCTAAAACTTCCTGAGCGATCTGCTCTCCAAGAGCGATTTTTTGATCTTTCATGCTTAACTGAGATTTAAGAGGAACTATTTTTAAACGGACAGTATTATATAAACGCTCTTCTGATTATATAGCTAGTGCTTATTCAGTTTTCATTTAATAATAGCTGCCATGTCAAAAAAAGTAATTCTCGCTTATTCCGGCGGACTCGATACATCAATTATTCTTAAATACCTGGTGCAGGAAAAAAACTACGAAGTAATCGCCTATATGGCCGACCTAGGGCAAGTCTGTGATTTTGACGCTGCGCGCGAGAAGGCTCTGAAGCTTGGAGCGGCTGCTGTAGAAATCGTCGACCTCAGAGAAGAATTTCTGCTTGATTATATCTATCCCTTAGTCCGGGCAAATATGCGTTATGAGAACCGCTACTTACAAGGTACCTCGCTGGCCCGGCCATCTACGGCAAAAGGTCAGGTGGCAATCGCTAAAAAATATGGCGCTAATGTCCTGGCCCATGGGGCGACTAGTAAAGGTAACGACCAAATTCGTTTTGAGTTCGTCTACCGTACCTTTATGCCGGAAGCTGAAATATTTGCACCCTGGAAAGACCCTGAATTTCTGAGCTTTTTTGACGGGCGCGACGACCTGCTGGCCTATGCAGATAAGCATCAGATCCCAATTAAGCAAACAAAAGATGAGCCCTGGAGCACAGATGATAATATGCTGCACATCAGCTACGAGGCTGGTATGCTCGAAGACCCGCTTGCGGTGCCACGGGCTGAGATGTTTGAGCTGACCACCTCTCCGCAGGAAGCACCTGATGCGGAGACAGTAATCGAGCTCGGCTTCAAAGAAGGAAACCCCGATTACCTTAAAATCGTCGACCAGTACGAGCTCGACAATATGGGTCTGATTAAAGAAATATCTTACAGCGAGACAATCACTGAACCGCTGGCGCTTTTTGAGAAGCTAAACGAGCTGGCCTGCACTAACGGAGTCGGCCGTCTGGACTTAGTTGAAAGTAGATATATTGGCATTAAGTCCCGCGGTATCTATGAGACACCAGCAGGCACAATTATGCTGTTTGCTCATCAGGATCTGGAATCACTCTGCCTGGACCGTGAAGTTATCCGCAGAAACCAGCATACAAGTATTGATTTGGCAGAACGCGTCTACTCCGGCTATTGGTTCTCCCCGGAGCGTGAACTGATGCAGATGGACATTGATAACTCTCAAAAAACCGTCAATGGCTTCGTTCGGGTTGGCTTGTACAAAGGCAACCTGACAAACTTTGGCCGCTTCTCTCCTGATTCTCTTTATCAGGAAGAGGTTGCCAGTATGCATGAGGCAGGCGGCTACGATCAGACGCTGGCCCGCGGCTTCATTGATATCAACGCAATGCGCCTGCAAAACTACCAGCAGAAAAAGCAAGAAAAAAAAGACCAGAAGTAGTTACTAATGGTACTCCGCAATAGCAGACTGACAAAGAATACCGATCAACTCTTTGATCAGTTTAACGCCTCGATCGGCTACGATTATCAGCTTCTCTATGCCGATACAGTCGGCAGTCTGGCGCATGTTAGTATGCTTGCGCACTGCGATATCCTCTCGCAGCGTGAGGCAAACAAGATAATTAAAGGCCTCAAGGCGGTCTGTAAAAACTTTGAGAGCGGTAAAATTCAGGCTGACATCGCCTTAGAAGATATTCATATGAATATTGAAGCTCAGCTGATTAACGAGGTCGGAGAAGTCGGCAAGAAGGTCCACACCAGCCGTAGCCGCAACGATCAGGTAGCGCTTGCTGTCCGAATCTACCTGCGCAAGAAAACCGTAGAGACCCTGTTCAATATTCAGACCTTGATCACCACTCTCTGTGAGTTAGCCGTTCAGGAAAAGGCGACGATTTTACCGGGCTACACCCATTTGCAACGCGCACAACCTGTTCTCCTCTCACATCACTTACTCGCCTACGCGGCAATGCTCTCACGAGATTTTGCCCGGTTTGCAGATACTTTTAAACGCTTAAATGTTAGCCCATTGGGTGCCGGTGCAATCGCTGGCGCATCCTATCCGATCGACCTGAAGTATCTGGCTAATCTCCTGAACTTCGCCAGCTATACAAATAATAGCATCGATACAGTCTCTAGCCGCGATCATCTGCTGGAATACCTCTCCTGCGCTGCAAACAGCTACACGCACCTCTCGCGAATGGCAGAGGAACTGATCATCTGGGCAAGCAGCGAATTTAATTATGTCCACCTACCGGATGAGTACTGCACTACCAGCTCAATGATGCCGCAGAAAAAGAACCCTGACTTACTGGAGCTAATCCGCGGAAAATCAGGCCGGGTAAATGCTAATCTGTTTAGCCTGCTGACAACAACTAAAGGAATCAGTCTTTCTTATTTTAAAGACCTACAGGAAGATAAAGAACCACTTTTTGATACTGTCTACACGTTAAACACTGCCCTGGTTTTGCTTAACGCAATGCTCAAGAAAACTAAGTTTAATCGTGAGCAAATGCTAGTTAATACTCAGACCGGCTACCTTGATGCCACTGATGCCGCTGATTACCTGACAAAAAAAGGCATGGCCTTCCGGACTGCGCACGAGATTATCGGCCAGCTAGTCGGTCACGCAGAAAAGCAAAACCTCACACTGGCAGAGGTTCCGCTGGAGCAACTACAAAAGTTCACCAAGCTCTTCACGGCTGACTTCTACCAGTACATAAAACTTGACCAGATAATTAAACGTAAGAACTGGCAAGCCGGAAGCAGTCCCCGCTCTGTGCAGAGGCAACTGGCTAGCTTCAAAACTCAGAACAAAAAAAATCTAAAACTGGTTGACGGTTTCGCAGCTATCGCAGACGTCAGCATTCAGGATTTTTAAGCATCGGCCGAAAAATTACCTTTGCTTCCGGCGTTGACTTGTTTCCTCACTAGCCTGAGTGGGAATATTTTGCTTTAGGGAGGGCCTGCTGAAAAAGTCTTTCGTGTAATGATGCTAAATGCGCAGGACTAAATATGACACCTGAAGTGCAAGGGTTTTAGCCCGAAATGGCTAAACCCTTGCACTTCATCTAAACCCAATTAATTGTAATGATGCTAACGCATCATTACAGCATATCTTCAGGAGGCCTTATTTTATCTTTTCACCAAGAGAATACTTGGCAAAATCGAAGATTTTTGCGCCAGAAACTACGTTTCTGCAAAAGAGCCAAGCTCTTTTGACTTAGGGGTTACTTATTCAGCAACCCCTAAGTAGGGCCTGCAAAGGTAGCTATTAGCGTAGTATCATCCTGAGCTTAAATTTTGAGTAAAACCTGAAGCGCAGAGGCTTTTGTTTCCAGTAACTAACGCGCTTGTACTTCAGGTATCGAAGGTAGGCCTAAGCATTCAGCAATGTTACACGAAACACCTTTTTGGTGGCCTCTAGTGACTGAGCAAACTCAAAACAGGCCGCTCGGAAGTCGTCGCCCAGTATAATTTAATTTTCTAGCACCCCGGGTTTAAACTGTTTTTCCAGCCTGAAAGTAACAGTAGTCATATTGCATGCCAGGCTACTGAGAATCTATTTTCTTAAGGCGTGAGCTAGCGGTATACTTAAAAGTGATATGATGAACGAAATACAACCTTACTCTCCGCGCCAGCCAAACGAGAACATCAAGCCCGATGGTCTTCAATCCGGCCGGAGCATCTCTGCAAAACCAGCTGGATCTATCCTGGCTGTAGCTGCTTTAGCGCTTGTCTCTGCATCTGCTGGCTTAGCTCAAGAGGTCAGGATTGCTGATGACCGTGATGACGGGCCAGCTATCCGCCTGCACGGAGAATCCAGAGACCGGGGATTTGATAACTTTGGTGACCGCCGTGGCCAGCCCCGGCTCAGAGACTCTGGGCCGGTCGATTTTGATCGCCATGATCCTGTACGCTCGGCCAGCGACATCAGACTCTCACTAGACTTGCCTGCTGAGCAATTAGAGTTTGGAGATTCAATTTACAGCGATCTTGCTACTTTGCAGCAAGTTATTAATGCCGTCACAGCCGAGGAATCAAAGGAGAGAGTTTTGGCGAATCTTTCTGATATCCTCTCAGATGATCTCGATTTTGAGCAGCAGGAGCTTCGGGCAAGTCGCTATCTTAACCGGGTCAGTCATGAATTAAGCCGCGGTGTAGCAGAACTGCGGGAGGACCATCTGCTCAGGCCAGTTCTGCCTGTGACTATTAGTCTGCTTGAACACGAACTATTTGGCTCTTTGCACAGGGCTGGCCTAGTAGAGTTTATCGAGCGCCCCGTAGCTGACCAGGTAGCGGAGGCATTAGTGCTTGACTTAGATGGTCGGGATGTTCGCGAAGCCTTAATCGAAAATCCTGCTGCATTTTTCAGAGACTATGTTGAACTTCTGCAATCTGAGCTGGCAAACTCTGAGGAGCAATCAATTGTTGATAGTGTTCCTTATCTTGACGCCGATCTGAGATTACGCACGCTGTCCTTGCCGCAGGCCGATCTTCAGGATGAGGATTTAGCCGAGATGTTCCAGGCCCGAATTGAGTCCTTGGTCGATCAGCTTGAACCCGTCAGAGAAAATAACGCAGAGAAGCTAGCGGACTTACAAGACGAGGTAGACCCTGATTCGCGACTCGCTTTGCAGATGGACCAGATGATTAACAAAATTGAACGGATTCATACCCGAGACTTACTTGCTGAAGTTGGCGCTGATATTAGCGAGCGCACCAGGTATGAATTCGCCAGAAAGCTAGCCCTTGAGCATGTCTGCCAAATCCTCCGCCGAGATTAAACTACTGGTTCATATTCTTTCTAGCCATTGCTTAGGCTCAGTTCTGGTCGCTTAGTCAACAAAAGTCCTGAGGCAGAAATTAACGGGAAGTGTCAGAGTAGAGTTCTTACTGCTTAGCGGACACTCAAATACTCAGACTTGCCTGGCTAAAGCCATGGGTAGAAAGTCATACCCAAGAGCTTCGTGCAGATGCTGGCGGCTGCCTGCCTTAGCGCAGCTTAACCTTTAAGCGGGCAAGTGAAGGCTATAAACTATAGAGAGGAGAGAGCTAAATAGGATTGCCAGCAGCGCCGCCGATAAAAATTGTGCCACTAGTCAGGTTTTGCCGAAATAGTAACCCCCCGGCTCGGGAGAGTTGGGCGCTTTTGCAGAAATGTTTTCTTGGTGCTGAAAGCTCTAATTCTTATCGGTCCTCTTCTGGTGAGAAGAAAAGATTAAGGGCTTCTGAATTTTTGCTTTGGTCATGCTTTAGCATTGTTGTGATTAATCGGGCTCAGCTGAAGTACAGGAATATTGGCCAGACCTGGCCTGATCTCTCTGCACTTTAAGTATCGGTTCCGGTCTCAGGTATCTCGGAACCGAATAAACATGGTCATTGTTGGCAGCCCTTACTGAACCAAACAAAAGATCTTAGTTCTGCACCTGTAGCCCTGTTAGTTCTGCCTTATTCTTTCTTGTCATTACACCGATAAAATTAGTATGGTTTTTAAATGTTAGAGAAACTATCGAAAAACCTGGGCATCGATCAGGCTATTAATTCTGTTGTTGAGAAAATTACCGGCTGGGTTGAGGGCTTTATTGTGATGCTGCCTAACCTTGTAGTGGCCATAGTCGTTGTGGTCCTCTTTTGGTTCATTTCAATTCTGGTAGTTAAGGTAGTGCGCAAGGTGCTGGGGCGCGTTTTGCACAATGTCGCAGTGACTAATTTGCTGACAACTCTGGTAAAGCTCATTTTGATCTGTGTCGGCTTGTTTGTAGCGCTTGGCATATTAAAACTCGATAAAACAGTCACCTCATTACTTGCCGGTGTGGGTGTGGTTGGCTTAGCGTTGGGTTTTGCTTTTCAGGAGCTGGCAGCCAGCCTGATGTCTGGGATTCTAATCTCGATTCGTAAGCCATTTAAGATTGGGGATATTATAAAGTCAGGGGACACCGTAGGCGTAGTGAAAAATATCAATCTGCGGGCAACCATTATCAAGACATTTCAGGGGCAGACTATTCATATTCCAAACCAAACCGTCTTTGGCAATCCGATGGTTAACTACAGTGATAGCGGAGGCCGGCGGATAGATCTGCCTGTTGGAGTTTCTTACGATGCAGACCTTCAGAGTGCAGCGCAAATTGCCACAGACGCAGTAAGCGCCCTTGAGGTGGTAGATTCACAAAAACCGGTTGAACTATTTTACACAGAGTTTGGCGGTAGCTCAATTAATTTTACATTGCGCTTTTGGATCAAATTTGAGAACAAGCAGGCAGATTACCTAACAGCAAAAAGTCAGGCGATTATCGCAATTAAGAAAGCTTTTGATGCCAACGATATCAATATACCGTTCCCTATCAGAACTCTGGATATAAATCCGCAGACCGCCGATATGCTTGCTAAACGTTTGAAATAGGCTAATCCGCGATAGACCTGGATCACGAATCCGGAGCCACCTGTGACTATTTGAATACTTCGCCCGGATTGCTGTTTGCTTTGGTAGACCTGGCTAAAGTTCCTGAGAGAGGTTGCTGATAAGCTTAGACTAAACTTCTTTGTCTGCTCTTAAGACTACCTTATCCCCGAACGGGCGGCATTACATTGCGATCATCTATTGTTGATGGGGTTTATTATATAAGGTCTCCCAGAAACAATTAAGCATAGAACTCATCAGTCTTGCAGAAGTCCGGATTGCTCTCATCGTCATAATATCTTTGTAATCCACAACGTCCCTACTGATCGGGATCATCAGCTTGAGGAAGTTGGCTCAACATCTTGCCCCAGATGTGTTTTACTCTCCCTAGAAATTTTAACTAAAACATTATGAAAAAATTAATTACAATTCTTACAGTAGCTTGTCTTGTCTCGGCACCAGCTTTCGCTGAGCATCATGAAGGTGGAATGTTACATAACACTAAGGATGCAATGAAGCAGGACATGAACAACCTCAAAAATAAAGCCATGGATGGTGTAATGGAGCATAAAAGCGTGATTTCTCAGTTTGATACTGACAGCGACGGGAATGTCTCAGAAGACGAGTACATGGACGGTCAGGAAGAGCATTTTGAGAAATATGATGCTAATGATGACGAAATGCTTGATATGAAAGAACAAGCTGAAATGGCAAAAGCCTGGAGCATGAAGTAATATTTGTTACTTTATTTGTCCCTAATTCGAGCGATACATTCGCTCGAATTATCAGGTAGCGGCGGTCGCTGCTACCTGTACTGGTCTGATTCAGGCAAAATTGTCTGGTCAGGCCAAATTCCATTCTCAAATGCCTGTGCATACTTCTCCGACAGTTTTGCGCATCTCATCTTAGTAGCTGTTAGACCACTGTCGTAGGTGAAGTATTGAACCCTAAGGTTCTCTCTATTATCGAGGGTCAGATAACTGCCCCGAACTATCCCTGAGTTATCAGGCATTCCACTGGCTCCGCAATTAGCCCAGACCCCATTCGAACACTGATTAATAAACGGCAAGCCTGAATGTCCCGCAATAATTCCGTCATAGCCATCATCCAGAGAACCCAACGCTTGTTCCTGCTTCTCTCTCTCTGACGGAAAAATAAATTGATTGATTGAGCCCGGCGCGCCATGGGTGAGCAGGTATTGCTTGGTTCTATGCTTAACTGAGAGTGAGAGCGGCAGACCTTTCAGCCAGAGTTTTTGCTTGTCGCTTAGCTTACTTCTGGAGAAGTTGTACCACCCGGCTGCCAGCGTCGAACAAGCCGAATCACCCGGGTAATTGCAATTGCAATCGTCCCTGTCATGCCCCAGCTGGAAATCAACGTTACCTGCAATCATGTTGATCCCCCAATCGCTGAGCAAATCTACACACGCCCCGGGGTCAGCACAGTAACCTGCTATATCGCCATTAAAGTAGATATGTTCCGGGCTTAGGCAGTACTCGTCCTCTGCCAGTTTACGCACTGCAGTCAGTGCTTCAAGATTTGAATAGATACCGCCAAAGAACAAAGCCTCTGTCATAGATTATTTATGGCTATCGGCCATCAAGAACTTAGCGGTTTGCTTAGCTGCAGACTCGCCGGCGCTTTGTGTAGCAGGGTCGGTAAGTTGAGCAATCAAACCCGGCTCGACCAACGTAAAGTCAACTGATTCCGCTGACTCAAATCTCATGCCGTTTTCGGCCAGGTGCTTTAGCAAATCAGCCTGTAGTTCTCTGTGTTGGTTTGCCATAAAACCATGGTAAGCATCCTTTGACTCCCAAGTTGTGATCAATGGTAGAGTCACCTTCGATTGATTGAGGTCAACACCTTCAATACAACCAAATTCAGGGCAGGTGACCAATCCGGCAATATCTTCTCGCATCTTGGGATCCTGAAAAAAACCGGCCACTCTGCGAATCGCACTCAGCATCGTAGCAGTCTTTCTGACATCATCTAGATGCTCAGGAATTGTCTCGGCCGCCGGATCCTCAAGACCACTCAAACTTACTAAGCTGTGAATGGTATTGATCCGGTCTCCGTATTTTGGCAGAGCCGGCAGCTTCAGACTAGTCTGCTCTGGTTTGTCCGGGTGAAGAATTTCACGGCTTATCGTAGCGACAATTGGTTTAGTCTGAGCCGCAGACAGTTCGCTAAGCGGCGTCTGCCCAAAGCTCAATTCATTGTATACGACAGTTAATTCGGTGGGCGCAGGCATCCTCAGACTCATAAAAAACTAAAACTTAGTAAAGCCTAACTTTTATTAAAATCTTAATAAAGCTGGACTCAAGGGCCTCCTGAGGAGACCGGAGGCTCAGGTCTCTGAAATAGGGCCTGCTGAAAGAGTCTTTTGTGTAATATAGCTGAATATTTAGGACTATATAAAACACCTGAAGTACAAGGGTTTTAGCCAAAAATGGCCAAAGCCCTTGCACTTCACAAACCCGATAAATTGCAATGCTGCTATCGCATCATTTAGGTATATCTTCAGGAGGCCCTATTTTTGTCTTTTCACCAGAAGAAGACTCAGGAAAATCGGAGATTTTGCGCCAGAAACTACGTTTCTGCAAAAGAGCGGAGCTCTTTTGAATTCGGGGTTACTTATTCAGCAACCCCGAAATAGTTCTTAAATTTAAGTTCACAATATCATTTATCTCTGAGATGGCTAAAGGGAGTTTGGGGGAAAATCAACTCGGCGACCATAATCCTAAGGTCTTCTACCGACCATAGGAGGGTCGAGACCTCATCGGGAAGCGCGGACTACAGCTGCGCGTCTGGTGGTACCAAAGAGCAAATCCAGGATCAAAATACACTTGCTGACCGTAAAAAAGACTTAAAGTCCGGTTAGTGATCTGAGGCGACTAACAGTGCTTGCCTGCTACTAAAGAGTCCCCTCCACCTTCTAATCTTGCAACCAAAGCCGGTTCAGTAATTTCGCAGCTCTGTAGATCTAATTTTTTGCATGCTAATCCATTGACCCGCAAATGGTTATCAAAGCACTTTGCAAGCGCCGAATATCTGGCACTCATAAAGTTTGCGTGCGCGTCTGAGTCGGTCCAGAGTGATACAACAGGAATAGTCAGCTCAGCCTTCCTTAGATCATCAGTTTTCAGACCCGCTAAAACCGAGACCTGTAATAATCCGGGAATATTAGTTTGATCTGCCGGCTCTTCTAAACACTGTCCCAACTTGCGTATGGCACTAAGCATTGTTGTCATGTAGCGCACTTCTTTGAGAGTCTCGGGAATCTTCTGGGCACCGGGCAAATTAAGCACGCTGACAATAATAAATGCGTTTATGGCCTGCCGCTGCTGATTGCAGCAGTCGGGTATCAGTGGGAGAACCGAATGCTGTGCAGGCTTAGCTTTAAATTCCGAGCTAATTGTTCTTACCACTTCTTTAACTTGAGCTGGAACGAGACTATTTGATTGAGTTATTGTCAGACTATGACATGAGGCGAAGAGTGAAGGGTTTACTGGCATTATCTACAACTAAACTTTTAGGGCCGAGAACAGTAGCCTCAACCAGGCAATAAATAAACCCTCAACAGATAGAAACTTTGCATATTTGCCGTTATTGCTTTTAGCTGTCGCAGACAATAAGTTGAGAGGGTCGAGCTATTGAAACGACTAAGCAGCATCATTTAATTCCATGACAGACTCTTCAAAAAAATTTACCAATTATCTGGTGACAGCCAAAGGAAAGCCCCGTGCTTCTGTCAGGCTGACTAATCTGAAAACTCTCTGGATTAACACCGGGACGCTTTGTAATCTTGCATGTAGAAATTGCTATATCGAATCTTCTCCGCGCAACGATCGACTGGCTTTTATCTCTGCTGCAGAGGTCATCGCTTATCTTGATGAGATTAAACAAGAGAATTATCCGACTGAAGAAATTGCATTTACCGGAGGTGAGCCTTTTGTAAACAAAGAAATATTCCCGATTCTTGAAGCCTGTCTGAGCCGGGGGTTTAACGTGCTGGTACTGACAAATGCAATGCGCCCGATGCAGCGGTATCTCGACCGCCTTCTTGACTTGTATAGGAACTATCCTGAGACACTGTCTGTCAGAGTTTCTGTAGATCACTACGCTAAACAACAGCATGAGGCTGAGCGCGGAGAGAAGTCCTGGGATCCAATGATTGCCGGCTTAAAGTGGCTTTCTGACCATAACTTTAAGCTGTCTGCTGCCGGCAGAACCTGCTGGGATGAGACTGACCAAACAATGCGCCAAGGATATCAGCGATTGTTCACAGAGCAGAACATCAGGATCGCTGCAGACAACCCTGAAGAATTAATGCTGTTTCCCGAAATGGATGACCAAAATTCGGTTCCTGAGATCACAACGGACTGCTGGAAGATTCTTGATGTCAGCCCAGAGCAAATTATGTGCAGCAGCTCAAGGATGATCGTAAAACGCAAAGGTGCAGAGAAGCCAGCTGTGGTGGCCTGCACCTTATTGCCCTATGAAGAAGAATTTGAATTTGCTCACACTCTCAAAGACAGTACCAAGACCGTCTACTTAAACCATCAGCATTGCGCTAAATTTTGCGTACTGGGCGGTGGGGCCTGTAGTAGAAGTTCAGAATAGAGTGCACGGGTAAAAACTACAGTGCAGATAGTCTTTATCTTTAGCCCTAGTGCAAAATATCCGTGAGCGGATGCACTCGATCCTACAAGCAGCTCCTGATAATTTTCTGCATACGCTTAAAAACCGCAGCGGTCTCACCGCTTTGTTCTAATTGCTCGAGGGCCAACTTTAAATCCTGATAGTAATCGATATCTGTGAGCGGACTAAGATCTTTGGTCTTTTCAGGGAGTAATTTTTTAAACTCTGCCAGAGTGCTGGAGGCGGAGTAAGGAACTGACTGCCAAACCTTAGCAGAAATTTTCTGAGCCGCACCGAAAAGATAATAACCACCGTCGGCAGCCGGTCCGGCGACATATTTATTTGTTTCTAAAAGCTTTGTAGCCTTTGAAAGGATTGACTGATTCATCTGTGGACAATCCGCTCCTGTTAAAATAATCCTTTGATATTTCTGGGCAAAAATATTGGAAACTCTGGCGAGTCTCTCTCCCAGCGGCCCGGTGCCGGTCCAAACCTTTCTTCCATAATAGGGCAGCCAAAATGGATGAGCCGGCCCTGATTTCTCGGCCAGTGCCCAATAAATTGCGTAGTCTTTCTGCTTTTTTGAGAACTGCTCCAAACTGTGTTGCAGACAATCAAGTGCTGCCACATAGATAGCTTCTGCTTTACTCTGACCAACTTCTGCTGCCAATCTGGTTTTGAGCGGAGTTAACCCCGGAGTCTTAGCAAAAACTATCAGACAATTTTTGGGCGCAGAGCTCATTTCTATTTGCGTAATAATGCCAGCAGATCTTTCTGCGCAAAGTTAAGCGCAGAGTCCGGAGTGAGTACCGAGAATGTCAAAGCATTAGCTACAAGCTCCGGACGCTCGCTCAGCCCTGCTGCTGCCAGCTGACAAATGAGCTGTTTGACTGTCTCAATACGGCTCTTGTAGACCTTAAAAATCTCACTTATATCAGCGTGCATTGCCGGGTCCTCAAACCAGCAGTCATAATCAGTAACGATTGCCAGCGTCGCATAAGATAACTGAGCCTCGCGCGCTAAGAACACCTCAGGGATGTTGGTCATTCCGACCAAATCAGCACCCACTGCATTTTTTAAGAATAGACTCTCAGCTTTGGTTCCCAGGCGCGGACCCTCAACGCAGGCATAAGTAGCGGGGGCGGGGAGGCTGAGCGCAAGCTGCTTTGCCGCAGCTAATATATCTGCTCTTAAGTTTGGACACGCAGGTTCTGAGCTCAGGATGTGTGCGGTAATCCCTTCACCAAAAAATGTGTGTTCTCGCTTGCCCCGAGTGTGATCGAAGTACTGATCAACTAAGACAATCTCACCTGGCGCCAGATCCTTATTTAGAGAACCGGTAGCAGAGATACTCAGCACCCCTGTAGCACCAAGTTTTTTGAGCGCCCAGATATTAGCCCGGTAGTTGACCTCATGCGGCAGGAACTGGTGATTAATTCCGTGGCGTGGCAGAAACAGCACTTGGTTGCCAGCGATCGTGCCGCTGACTATCGCGGCACTACAGCTCCCGAAGGGCGTGTCTATTTGCTGTTCTTCCCTGTTCTCTAGCTCTTGAAGATCGTAGAGACCGGTTCCGCCGATAATTGCCAAAGTGTTCATTAAGCTCAAATAATATAAAGTCAGAGACTCTCAGAATATAAATCAGGACGTAGTTTAATGAAATCTAAGCCGGAATTATTGTATATTATTATCCCTGCCCTAAACGAAGGGAAAAATATCGGGCTGGTGCTTACTGATTTAAAGCGCGCGAACCTAGAACCTGCACAAGTTTTCGTAGCTGATAATTCCAGCACTGACGCTACAGCAGAAGTCGCCCGCAACCATGGGGCAACAGTGATTACTGGTCGGTACTCCGGCTACGGAGCGGCATGTCTGGCGGGCATCAGTGCTGCAGAGCAGGATTTGCAGGGCAGGGGAAACCCTGACACTCACAAGGTATTGGTTGCGTTTATTGACGGAGACTACAGCGATTACCCTGAAGACTTTGTCGTGATGATTGAACAATTCAGAAACGATAAAATTGATTTTGTTCTCGGTTCCCGCTTGCTTCTAGCAGATGCAAAAGCTGCGGTGCCGCCGGTCGCCCGCTTTGGAAACTGGGCTACGAGCTCCGCAATCAGATTACTCTATAAGAAGCGCTTCACGGATCTCGGCCCGATGAGAATAATCAGATTAGCAGCACTGCAGCAGCTAAAGATGCAAGACCAGAACTGGGGTTGGACAAT
>JAULKR010218421.1:0-15267 GCA_032356305.1 Prasiola linearis | reverse complement strand
GATCATGAGTTCATTGCCGTACCACTACTCGTGAATACCGCCTCGGCACGTTTGACTGGAAGAGATCGTCGATGGCCGACGCCCTGCCGGGCATGGGGCATCGTCGCGCTGCTGACATTGGGGAGCTCTCCCGGAGTTCACGGGCAAGCCCATGAGCCGGCCTTCGCCGGGGCCGAAGGGTTCGGTACCCGGACCACGGCGGGCCGCGGTGGTCAGGTCTGTACCGTGACCCACCTTGGCGATGATGGGCCGGGTTCGCTTCGACACTGCGCGGAAGCGCACGGACCGCGCACCGTCGAGTTCGACATCGGCGGGACGGTCTGGGTAAGCCGCGAGATCCGGATAACCCACCCCCACGTGTCGATCCTCGGCCAGAGCGCACCGATACCCGGCATCACCGTACGCTCGACGCCGGAGTCGGTCGGGCCGCCGTTGCGCATCGCCACGCACGATGTGCTGGTCCAGCATCTGAGGTTGCGTGCAGGGTCATCCACTCGAAGTACCTGCTGCCGCGATGGCCTGTCAATTGCAGCCAAGGATGCCGATGTGTACAACGTCGTGCTCGATCATCTGTCGGTCAGCTGGGGAACCGACGAGATCGCGGATGTCTGGTACGACGCCCACGACATCACCATCAGTCATTCGATCTTCGCCGAAGGGCTGCACGACAACGGATCGAACGACAAGGGGCCGGCCGGGCGGGGCGTGCTCATCGGCTCGGACGGCGCTCATTCGATCAGTTTTCACCACAACGTGATCGCTCATAGCTATCAACGCAACCCGATGATAAACACGTCAGGTGTGGTCGATGTCCGGAACAATCTGATCTATCACCCGGTTAGCCGAGGTGCACAGGTGTTCTCCGATTTCGCCGTGGCGCGAGTGAACTTCGTCGGCAACGTGTGGATTGCACGGCCCCATCACCCGGTTCGAGAACAACGGACGAGGATCCGGTGGGGCGATGTGCTCCTTCAGCGCACCAAGTATCCGATGCAGATTCATTTCTCCGACAACTTGGGCCATCACCGCAGGACTGCGCGGCAGGACGAGTGGGCGGTAGCCTTTACCGACGAGAACATCCAGTATCGTCCAAACTTGCGTCATCATGTCGACAAGGCACATGACGCTCCGACGATCACGATGATGCCGGCCAAGTCGCTCGAGACGATGCTGCTCGATGATGCCGGCGCGACACTGCCGGCGCGGGACGCGGTGGATCTTCGCATCGTGCATCAGATACGGACCCGTACCGGAGTCATGCCGGATTGCACCAGTGCCGCCGACAGACTGCTCGGCAAGCTCTGCCTGTCGTTGCCGGGCGACCTCGATTGACCCCCGGCGGGCCTTCCGCAGGTCACCGTGCAGTACCGGCCGCAAGGTGCCCGCTTCCAGTGTCGATGGCGTTGTGTTCGACGCTAGCCAAAGGTCTAGCAACCTCTGCCGGCGTGGACATGTAGTACTGGAAACCCCACAATGCTCTCCCCGTAGACTATCTATTTTGCAATGTTTTGATGAGAGGTCATCCGTTCCCATGGTTCGGCGTCGTCTCGGAAGAACTGCGTACCGAGTCGGACTTCTACGCTGGCAGCCGTGCCGTTCTCCAGTGAAGCGAGTACTTTGCTTGCAGACAGATGTTCAAGTTGACGGCTATCCGGTACGGGCAACGGGCTACGCAGGCCAAGGTGGATCATATGATTCGGCGGCGGCATGCGCTTGATCCGAAACATGAATTCCGTTTTTCCAAAAGCGCATGGCGGACGATGAGGCAGATGTTGGATGCTATCCGGGCGCAGCTGCTGACCTGACCTCCTGTCGGCCTTCAAACAGCACACGACGGTTTTCGAATGCCTTCATCGACTGCGCTTTCACGCGCATTGACTACACTTTCCGCGTTGCCCGTCAACCTCGCCGGCGCTCAGCGTAGCCACAAGCGTGTCGTGGCCATGATGGCCGACGCCATCGTCGCGGTGGTGACTCTCTGGCTAGCGTACTCGCTGCGGTTCGGCATGCCGTTCAGCGACTTTCGCACCACTATCCACCTGTTTGCGCTGCTGCCCTTGCTCACCGTGCTGTCCTTCGGCGCCTTGGGCGTCTATGGCTGGGTCGTGCGCTCGAGCAATCCGAGGTTGTACCGTCAGATCGCGAAAGGATGCTGTCTCGTCGCATTGTCGTTGCTCGTCTACAGCTACCTGTTTCCGCCGGACCGTATCAATCCGAGATCCTTGTTCGTGATTTTCGGAACATTGCTGCTCATCGGTACCTGCGGGCTTCGACTGCTGTGGCAGGAACATTTCGATGTCGGCAAACGTGGCGTGCCGATCGCGATCTACGGCGCCGGCGAAGGCGGTCAGCTGCTTCAGGCCCTGCTGTCCGGCTCCGCCGAGTATCGTCCTGTCGTCTTCATCGATGACGAAGTGCACGGGCCGGGGGCAATGGTCGCAGGCCTTCCCGTTCTCGACGGGGCTGCACCCGGCCTGGTGTCGAGACTTGCCACGCTCGAGGTTTCCATGGTGGTGCTCGCGATTCCCTCGCTCGGCGGAACGCCGTACCGTGAGAAGTTGTCGAGCCTGAGTGCACTCGGGCTCACGGTCAGGACCATACCCAGCATCAACGAACTGATCACCGGAAGGGCTCGCCCGGACGAGATCCGCGAGGTGTCCGTCACCGATCTGCTAGGGCGTAGCGAAGTCCTGCCGGACCGCGCCCTGATGGGCGCCCGCGTCACTGGTCGTTCGATCCTGGTGACCGGTGGAGGAGGCTCGATCGGATCCGAGCTGTGCCGTCAGATCCTGCGGCTCGACCCGAAAAGCCTCACGGTGCTTGACCAGAGCGAGGCCAATCTCTACGCGATCACCGAGGAGCTTGGCCATCGGACTGTCTTTCACCCCAGACTCGGATCAATCTGCGATGCGGCTCGTCTGGATCGATTGTTCGTCGAGCACGCGATCGATACGGTGTTCCATGCTGCGGCCTACAAGCATGTACCGATCGTGCAAGCGGACCCGGATCAGGGCGTGCGCACGAACGTGTTCGGTACCTTGACCTTGGTGGATCGAGCCATAGGCGCGGGTGTCTCCGACTTCGTGCTGATCTCCACCGACAAGGCGGTCCGTCCGGCCAACGCCATGGGGGCCAGCAAGCGTGTCGCCGAGATGCTCGTGCAGGCCAGCGCCTTCGAGCAGGAGCGCACGCGCGTCTCGATCGTGCGGTTCGGCAACGTGCTCGGCTCGTCCGGCTCGGTGGTGCCGAAGTTCAAGGCGCAGATCCTCGGTGGCGGCCCGATCACCCTGACCCATCCCGACATCACCCGCTTCTTCATGACGATCACCGAGGCGTCGCAGCTGGTGCTCCAGGCCAGCACGGTCGCCAAGGGAGGCGAGGTGTTCGTGCTCGACATGGGCGAGCCGGTACGCATCGAGGACCTGGCCATCAGCATGGTCAGGCTGCTGGGCAAGCGGCTGGAGCGGGACACCGGCAACCCGGACGACATCCGGATCGATGTCGAAGGGCTGCGGCCCGGCGAGAAGATGTACGAGGAGCTGTTCATCACCGACGAGCACCGCAGCACCGGCATCCCCAAGGTGTTCGTGGCCAACGAGCAGTTCCTGCCCTGGCAGGCGCTGCAGCGGGTGCTGTCCGATCTGGAACGCGAAGTCGGACGCGGCAACTCGAGCGCGGTGCGCGCAACGCTCATGGACCTGGCGTACGGCAGGACCCTGCCGAGCACGTCCGCCGGTGTGCAGGATCCGGTGCGCCTGCAGAAGATCCGTCAAAAGGTGTCACGATCCGTCGAAAGGCACCCGTGCGCCGAGCCGCAGCTGGTGGCGGACAGCCTGGCCTGAGCGGTGCGAACCCGCGTCGGACGCGCGGGTTCGCACCGGGTCCCGTCGACGCCGTCGGTCTCACCATCACCCCGGCCATCGAACGGGTCGCCGGATCACACTCCCGACTTGGAGGTCGAGACATGCAATACATCGCACTCATGCTGGCCATCGCCATCGGGGCCGGCTACCTGATATTCACATTCACCGCCGAACAGCTCTCGCCGTTCGTCCGACCTCGTGGCCCGCGGCGCCGACGACGCTGGGCGCTGGCACGGGGTCTCGGCCTGGCGGTGACCGTCTCGATTCTCGTGCTCGGCATCGGCACCGCGTTCGACGGGTCACCGATCGTGCTCGGGGCGACCGTCATCATCATCATCGGCGCACTCGTGATGCCGGCAGCGCTGCGCTTCCGCCGTCCGATCGTCTGACGGCACCCCCGGTCCTTCCGAAGCGCCGGGTCCCACCGTCCGGCTGCTTCTGCGAAGCGCGGCCGTGCGGCGAACGCGTACACTCGCCGCGCTTTCCCGCTCAATGGTGAACCGGACCCGATGATCAAAGCTCCCGACGCTTCACCCGCAGCGCCGACGGCCGATCCGTGCCACCGGTCGGGGACCGCGATGGCCATGGTGCTCGGTCTGGTCGCGATGGTCGGACTCGGCACGTTCGCACCGGTACGGGCGGATACCCTCGAGGTCCGGATCGCCACGGGTGCCGACGATGCCGAGGAGCGGGAAGGCGGCCGGGTAAGCCTGTCCAGCAGCGATCTGGAGATGGTCACAGACCGGGACACCCAGACCGTCGGGTTGCGTTTCGCCGCCCTCGCCCTGCCCGCCGGCGCCTCGATCCAGCGCGCCTGGGTGCAGTTCCAGGCCGAGGAGGTATCCAGCGAGCCCACCGCGCTGTCCATCGCCGCCCAGGCGAGCGACAACGCCCCCGCCTTCACCAGCGCCCGGTCCGACCTGTCGGCCCGCACGGTGGGCGGCGCCCGCATCGCCTGGCAACCGCCGGCCTGGCCCCGCCGGGGGGATGCCGGTGCCGCGCAGCGCACCCCGGACCTGAGCGCGCTGATCGGGCAGGTGGTGGCCCGTCCGGGCTGGCGATCGGGCAACGCGCTGGCGCTGATCGTCTCCGGCACCGGCAAGCGGGTGGCCGAGTCGCACGACGGCGACGCCGGTGCCGCGCCGCTGCTGCACGTGGAGTACACCCTCGGTACCGGCGGCGGGGACGGCACGCCTGTCAACGTGTCGCCCATCGCCAGTGCCGGCGCCGACCGGTCCGTCACGCTCGGTCAGCGTGTCGCGCTCGACGCCTCCGCAAGCTCCGATCCGGACGGCTCCATCACCGCCTGGTCCTGGTCGGTGGAGGGGGTCGAGTTCGCCACCACCGAGACCGCGGCCTACACCCCGGACGCCGTCGGCAGCACCACCATCACGCTGAGCGTCACCGACGGTGCCGGCGCATCGGCCAGCGACACCCTGATCGTCACCGTTGCGCAACCCGCCCGGCCGGACATCGATCTGGCCGGTTACGAACGCATCTTCAACGACGATTTCGACACCGGATCGCTCGATCCGGACAAGTGGGCCACCGCCCTGCTGTGGGGGCCGTACCACCGCATCAACAACGAGCAACAGCTCTACGTCGACACGCTGGGCATGCACGCAGGCTTCGATGGTTACACCCCGTTCGAACTCACCGGGGAGACGCTCAAGATCACCGCCACGCCCACCGACGATACGGTGCAGCCGCCGGTCAGGCCGGCGGTACCGTCATCCGGACCGTCCTTTCCGTCCACCTGGCGCCCGTACCGCTGGTCGGAGTACCGCTACGGCGAGACCGAGCTGAACGATGACGGCAGCACCAAGACCGAGGGGTACGACCCGGCCGACGTCGATTTCCTGTCCGGCATCCTCAGCTCCTACGGCACGCTGAAGATGACCCACGGCTACGTGGAGATGCGGGCCAAGGTGCCCGAGGGCGACGGGCTGTGGCCGGCGTTCTGGCTGCTCAACGCACATTACGTCGAGGACTCGCCCGAGATCGACGTCATGGAGTTCCTGGGCGACGACGTCGGCACGCTCTACAACACCTACCACTACTTCGACACCTCCGACGGCTGGCGCAAGATCTCCTCGCCCTCGTTCCAGAATGCCAACCCGGACTGGACGCAGGACTTCCACACCTTCGGCCTGTCGTGGAGCCCGGAGAAGCTGATCTGGTACGTCGATGGCGTGAAGACCCACGAGGTGCGCGAAGGCGATCTGGTTCCCGATCCGAACAACCGCTACCCGGCCGGCACCCGCTACCGGATCTCCGGCCAGGCGATGTACCTGCTGGCGAATCTCGCGGTCGGCGGCAACTGGCCGGGGCCTGCCGACAAGGCGATGGGGCCGAAGAGCTTCGAGATCGACTACATCCGTGCCTACAAGAAGAAGCTGCCGGCGCTGTCGTTCGATGCCGACGGGGCGTTCGTGCCCGGCAGCGCGTTCCAGCAGCGCTTCGGCGACGAGTTCGACGGCACCGCGCTGGATGCGAACAAGTGGGACTCGCGCTTCATCTGGGGCCCCTACCTGGTCATCAACGGCGAGACCCAGTACTACGTCGATGCGCTGGGCGCCGATGCCGATATCGGCTACTCGCCGTTCACGGTCGGCGACGGCACCCTGAAGATCACCGCGCGCGACGTGGACGACCCGGCCCACGGTGGCTGGTCACCGCCGCCGGCCAAGCCTGACGAGACCAACCCGGTCTACGAGCGGTTCGACTTCCGCTCCGACGGGGAGTACTCGCCACGCGACCACACCTCCGGCATCCTCACCTCCTACGACGCGTTCAAGTTCGCGCACGGCTACGCCGAGGTGCGGGCGAAGGTGCCGGCCGGGCAAGGGCTGTGGCCGGCCTTCTGGCTGCTCAACGGCTACTACGTGGGCCCGCAACCGGAGATCGACATCATGGAGATCATCGGCAACCGGCCCGACCTGGCGTACCACACCTATCACCGCCGGGACGTGGACGGGTCGGTCAAGCCGCAGGAGCAGGCGACCAGCACCCACGGCAGCCCGGAGACCGGTTACGCCGACGGGTTCCACACCTTCGGGGTGCACTGGGAACACGACCGGATCACCTGGTACGTGGACGGGGTGCAGGTGCACACCTACCGCGATCCGGATGTCGGCTACCAGGTGATGTACGTCCTGCTGAACCTGGCGGTGGGCGGCAACTTCAACCAGTTCGAGGTGCCGCTACCGGGACGGCTGCCGGCCACGTTCGAGATCGATCACGTGCGCGTGTATCAGGAGGCCGATCCAGACTAGGAGCCTGCGCGGCAGCGATGCGGCTCGCGGTCTCGTGGACCTGTTGGCAGACGGGTATGATGGATACGGTGTGCTGCTTGCGAGACCGGACCATGGGCGTTTCGATAAAGTCGCTGGGACTCGATGATCTTCCTGTCGAAGACAAGATTTCATTGATCGATCAGCTTTGGGAGGATATCGTCGTGCGTGAAGGAACCGTGCCGATCAGCGACGAGCTGGCAGAAGAACTTGAGCGGCGGTTGGCTGCGTATCGCGCCGATCCGGAGAATTCGCATACGCCAGAAGCGGTGCGCAAGGTAGCCCTGCAAGGCATTGCGTCTCCCACCATCGGCACCGCATAGCTTTTACCGTGCAGATCCCTGACGCTTGCCCCGGCCCGGTTCCGGCACGCCCGCACCGAGCAGCAGCGCCGCCACGACCAGTGGCAGCCAGGCCAGCCCGGTCAGCAACGCGGCAGCGGACGGGAACCGCGCCGCCGCGACCGCGCAGGGCAGCAGCCAGAACAGATTGATCGCAAGGATCACCACGTTGACCTTGGCGTGGCTGCCCAGACGGCGCGACAGGTACTGGTAGGCGTGGGTGCGGTGCGCCTCGAGCGGCCGTTCGCCCAGCGCGACGCGGCGCAGCAGCGTGACGGTGGTGTCGACGAAGAACACCCCCAGCAGGATCAGCCACACCCAGGGCCCCGGACCGCCGCGCTGGTAGGACACCAGCAGGAACGCACCGAACACGAACCCCAGGAACGCGCTGCCGGCATCGCCCATGAACACCCGGGCCGGCGGCAGGTTCCAGCGCACGAACCCCGCCACCGAGGCGCCCAGCAGCAGCAGCCACGCCATCAGCGCGGTGTCACCGCCCGCTGCGGCCAGGGCCGCGGCGGCGAGCGAGACGAACACCGCCTGCGAGGCGGCGAGCGCATCGATGCCGTCCATGAAGTTGTAGAGGTTGAGCAACCACACCAGGCCGATCACGCACAGCACCCGCAACGGGACGCCGTCGTCGAGGGCGATCCCTGCCACGAACGGCAGCGGCGGCAACGCCTCCAGCGACACCACCAGCAGCGTGGCGGCACCGATCTGCACCAGCAGCCTGAACACCGCGGACAGGTCGACCCGGTCGTCGACCGTGCCGAGCACCAGCACGGCACCGGTCGCGATCAGGAACGACCACGACACCCGGCCGTTCTCCGGTGCCAGCAGCGACCAGGCCGCGAGCGCGACCACGCTGATGCCGGCGAACACCACCCCCGCCCCCCGCGGCACGGTACGGGTGTGCGACGAGCGGTGGTTGGGAACGTCGACCATGTCGACCCGGGTCGCGTAGCGGATGAACTGCCGCGTGCCGACGTCGCTTGCGCACACGGCGACCAGGCAGAGCAGCGGCAACAGCACCGTCGTGTTCATTCGGCGACGGCGGGCCGGGTGTCGTCGCCGGCGATGCCCGCGAAGCCCTGTTGAACGGTGCGGGGCGGTCGCCAGCCGAGCACGGCGGCGGCGTGTGCCGGGCTCACCTGCAACGATCCGCACAGCTTGTCGTACATCCCGGCGCGGCCCGCCGCGCCGAGCAGCGCCTTGAGGACCCGTTGCGGGACGGGAACCAGGCGCGCGGGCCTGCCCACGGCACCGGCGATCATGCGGATCGTTCCGGGCAGCGACAGGTCGTGGTCATCGCTCACCAGGAACGTCTCGCCCACGGCTGCCGGATGTTCCAGGCAGGTGACCAGCAGGTCGCACAGGTTGCTCCTGGACACGTAGCTGCGCCGGTTGTCGACGGAGGCGAACGGCAGGGGCAGCCCGCGCTCCACCAGCCGTACCAGCGAGCGGAAGTTCGCACCGACCCCGGGGCCGTAGACGAGCGGCGGGCGCACCGTCACCACCTCCAGTCCGGACTCGCGAGCGAGGTCTGCGAGCGCACGCTCCGCCTCCAGCTTGGACACCCCGTAGGGGTCGACCGGCGCCGGGTCGTCGCTCTCCACGAACGGGTGCCCCGGCGCGCTGGTCTCGCCGTTCACCTTCACGGAGCTCACGAACACGAAACGGCGCACCCCGCACGCTTGCGCCTGCCGGGCCAGGTGCAGCGTGCCATCGACGTTCACCCGCCGGAACGCTGCCGACGCATCGCCCTCGGTCTCGTTCAGGACGTGGACGCGGGCCGCGCAATGCACGATCGCCTCGGGGCGGAACCCCGCCAGGATCGCGCTCCAGTCGGTGCGGCCGTCGAGGGTGTCGATCCGCCACGGCGCTCCGGGCTGTCGGGTGACGGGCCCCACCTCGTGGCCGGACGCCTGCAACCGCGCGCACAGCCCCCGACCGACGAACCCGGATGCTCCGGTGACCAGCACCCTCACGGTGCGGGGACCGGGCCTGCAGCCAAGGGGGATCGAGCGGGAAATCGAGCGCCGTCACGCCCCTGTCTCGTACCGTTGTCCATCGCGCCGCACGAACCTGCCACCTGGCCCGAAAGGGTACGCACAAACCCCGTCAGCGTCAGTCGCCACCGCTCCGGCACCCGCGGTGGACAGGTGTTGTTCCCGCCGATGCGGTCGCACCGTCCATCGCCCGGGCCGCGGCACTCGATGCCCGACGGCTCATCGAGCCGTGCAATCGTGCCAGTCTAGCGCTCCCCGAGACGATGAATTCTCACACCGTGCAGCAGGTCAGGAGACCACTCACCGATGCGTTCCGAAGCGAGACCTGAAAAGGTACTGTTCATCTGCAATGCCGCCTGGTTCTTCGTCTCCCACCGACTGGTGCTCGCCCAGAGCGCGGTGGCGGCGGGCTACGAGGTCACCGTGTGCGCATCCGCCGACGAGCAGGCGGCGAAGATCACCGCGGTCGGTGCAGAATTTCGTGACTGGCGGGTCGGGAGATCGTCCATGGGTCCGGTGTCGGAGCTGACCGCCTGCTGGCAGCTGTGGCGCACGGTCCGGGAGATCCGGCCGGACATCATCCACCTGGTGACACCGAAGGGCATCCTGTACGGCGGCCTGGTGGCGCGCCTGTACCGCCGGGCGGCGGCGGTGGTGGTCGCCGTGTCCGGGCAGGGCTTCGCCTCTTCGGACCGGAGCCGCACGGCCGGCCTGATCAGGCGCCTGGTCCGGTTCGCCTACCGGGCGGTGTTTCGCCGGCCACGGGTCCGGTTCATCGTCCAGAACAGCAGCGACCGGGCCCACTTCGCCGAGCTGCTGGACCGCGACGTGGAGGGCATCACGATGATTCCGGGCTCCGGGGTCGACCTGCAGGTGTACCGGCCCGGCGAGGAGTCCGCCCCCCCGGTGGTGCTGTTCGCCGCCCGGATGATCTGGTCGAAGGGGGTGGGGGAATTCGTGGAGATCGCGCGCGCCGCGTTGGCAGCCGGCACCCGGGCCACGTTCGTGCTCGCCGGTGACGCCGACCCGGACAACCCGCGGAGCGTGCCCGAGGCGCAGCTGGTCGAATGGAACGCATCGGGCACCGTGACCTGGCTCGGGCGGGTCGACGATCTCGACCGGGTCATGCGCACCAGCGCCCTGATCTGCTACCCGACCACCTACGGCGAAGGCACGCCCAAGTTCCTGCTCGAGGCGGCCGCCTGCGCCAAGCCCATCGTGGCGACCGACTGGCCGGGGTGCGACGAGGCGGTGCGGGACGGGGTCACCGGGTTCCTGTGCCCGCCCGGTGACGTGGCCGCGTTCACGCAGCGGGTGATCGAACTGATCGAGGATCCCGCGCTCAGGGCCCGCTTCGGTTCGGCGGGGCGCGAGATGGCGGTGGCGCGGTTCTCGGAAG
The DNA here is from genome assembly GCA_032356305.1 of Prasiola linearis. Lineage (NCBI taxonomy): Eukaryota > Viridiplantae > Chlorophyta > Trebouxiophyceae > Prasiolales > Prasiolaceae > Prasiola > Prasiola linearis. Next base: position 4,362 of record JAULKR010218421.1, on the reverse strand, counting down.
ACCTGGTCGCCCGGACGACGCTCGGCATCTACGAGAGCATGCTCGCCGACCACCGCGCCGACGCGTAGCGAGCCTGCTCGATCACCGTGCACCACGAACCCGGTCAACGATCTCGCACGCGACCCGGCACGCGACCCGGCACGCAACCCCGCCTGCTGCTGATCGGCCCGCTGCCCATCGACGGCGATCAGCTGGGCGGCGCGAAGGTCGCCTTCAAGACGCTGGTGGACGACCTGCGCACCCTGCACCCCGGGCGCACCGGCACCATCGACACGGCGCGCCGGCTGGGCGGCACCGGCAGGCTCGGGCGTGCAGCGCTCGATGCGGCCACCAGCCTCAGGGTGGTGTGGCAGGTGCTGCTGACCGGTCGGCGGTTCGACGCCTGGGCGCTGAACGCCTCCAGCGGCGGCGCACTGACCCTGCTGCCGCTGCTGAGCGCCCTGTCCTGGCTGCTGCGCCGGCCGGTGACGCTGCGCGCCTTCGGCGGCAACCTGCACCGGCGGCTGGCAAGCGCCCACCCGCTGCGGCGGCGCTGCTTCGTGCACTGCGCGCGACGCTGCCACGTGCTCGCGCTGGAGACGCGCGAACTGGTCGAGGCGTTCGGGGGCTACCCCAACGTGCGGCGCCTGCCCAACACCCGCCCGCTGATCGCCCCGCCCCGCCCCCGGCAGCGGTGCCGGCGCTGGCTGTACCTGGGCCAGATCCGCGCCGAGAAGGGCGTCGACCTGCTGCTCGAGGCGGCCGCCTCGCTGGAGGCGGGCTGCAGCCTCGACCTGTACGGCTCGGCCGTGTCGGGGGTGTCGGCCGGACTGATCGCGCGCGCCGCCGGCCTGGACCGGGTCGCCTACCGGGGCGAGGCGAGCCCGGACGAGATCCCGGCGATCCTTGCGCGTCACGACGCCCTGGTGCTGCCGACCCGCTGGCAGGGCGAAGGCATGCCGGGCGCGATCGTGGAGGCGTTCCAGAGCGGCATGCCGGTGATCAGCACCCGCTGGGGATCGATTCCGGAACTGGTGGACGAGGGCGTCAACGGGCTGCTGATCGAACCCGGGCCCGGTGCCGTCAATGGCGCTGGCGGCGACGCCGGTGCCGCGCTGGCGCAGGCGATGCGGACCCTGGAAAACGATGACGCCCTGTTCGCGCAGCTCTCGCTAGGGGCGGCCGCCAGCGGGCAGCAGCTGGACAGCAGGCGCTGGAACGGCCTGTTCTTCGACTGGTGCACCGCGTGAAGGTCGACCGTTTCAGCACGCCGTTGCACGGGCTGCGCGGGATCGCGGCACTCGGCGTCTTCGTCGGGCACACCATCAACGGCTACACCGAGCACCTGTGCACCGGCTGCGGTTCGGTATGGACGGACCGGTTGAACGTGCTGGGCACCTTCGGCGTCGAGGTGTTCTTCCTGCTCAGCGGCTACGTGATCTACCTGTCCGCGACGCGTGCCGAGCCGCTCGACTTCCTGTCGCGGCGATTCTGGCGGGTGTACCCGGTGTTCCTGCTGTTCACCGCGCTGTTCTTCGTGGCCAACAGCCTGACGCACGCGGATCCGGAGCGCGAGGGCATCGTGTACCTGCTGCTCAACCTGTCGTTCCTGAACCTGATCGCCGGTACGCCGGCGCTGACCCCGAACGCGTGGACCATCACCTACGAGGTCTATTTCTACTGCCTGACGTTCGGCGTGCTCTACCCGTGGCGTCGCCGGCAATACCGGTGGATCGCCATGCTGTTCACCCTCCTGTCGTTGCTGATGCTGTGGCGGTTCCCGATCAGCCTGTACTACCTCGCAGGCGTGCTGCTCGGCGCGGCGGGGCGGCGAAGCGACGGGCCGCTGATTCCCGGATCCCTGCGAACGCGGCGCGGGGTGGAGATCGCAGCCCTGGTGCTGCTGACGTGGCTGGCCACGACACCGCGCCAGTACTCCTGGGCGGGCATCGCCGAGACGCCCGGCACGCTGGTGCTGCTGCTGGCGCTGGCGACCTGGGTGCAGACGCTGTGCGATGGCGAGGCGCTGAGCGCACGCGTGCTCTCGCACCGCCGGACACTGGTGCTGGGCACGGTCAGCTATTCGCTGTACCTCGGCCACCCCTACAGCTACCGGATCGCCCGTGCGGCGACCGTGGCGCTGCAGGGCGGACCCGACCATTCCTGGTATCAGGCCCTGCTGTTCATCGGCCTGGTGTGCGCGGCCACCGCGGTGCTGGTCTGGCTGGTGCACCGCTACGTCGAAGCGCCGGTCTACCGCCACGGGACCGGCAAGCCGATCGTGGGGGCCGCGGCGCGCGCGTCACGGCAGGGGTGAACCCCGGCCCTCTCGGCAACCGGTGGCGAACAGGCCCTGCAACCGCTCCAGCTGCGGCGTCGAGAAGAACGCCTCGACGTCGGCGTTGCGCTCGTGCACCCGGAACGCGCCGTCGAACGTCAGCACCGGCTCCACCGCGGGCAGGCCGGCGTGCTCCAGCACCCGGCGCATCGTGTCGACCGGATCCTGCACGAAGCGCTCGTAGCGCACGGTGAGCACCTCCAGACCGGTGGATGCCAGCTCGGACCCGGTCGTGTCGAGCAACTTGCCCAGCTGCAGGGCGGTGGCGAACACGTCGTCGGGATCATCGACGATCGCTGCGATCTCCTCCGGCGAGTACGGCCCCCGCCATTTCACCCGCTCGGTGCGCTGTCTCCAGAAATCGACCTGCAGCAGGGAGCGGACCGTGGGCAGGGGCTCGCGCACGATCCGGACGAACACGGCGTCGGGGAACAGGCCGGACAGGAACGCGAGCCGGCCCGGGCCGGTGATCTTGAGCGCCAGGCGACGCCGCCGTTGAGCCTTTACCAAGGCGGTGAAGTAGCGACGGGTGCGGCGCACCTGCCCGGCATCCGGCACGCGGTCCAGCAGGAATTCGCGCGCGAAGGCGGGACCGACCAGGTGGTCCCACAGCGGGTAGCACTCGCTGGGCCGGAAGGCGAAGCGGTTGAGCGGCCCGGTCCGGTTCAACTGCCGCTTGGTGCCCAGGATGCGCCACAGCCCGTTGTCGAACAGCGGGCGCGCCGCGTTCAACCGGACCGCGCGCGGGTGCAGGCTTGCGTACTGCGAGGCGAACGCGATGTCCGGATGGCGCATGAACGCGTCGGAGACGATCGACGACCCGCTGCGCGGCACGCCGAAGAACACGATCGGACGGTGCAGCGGACCGGTTCCGACCTCGTCGCGATCGAGCATGCCTTCCCCTGGTCCGCGGTGCGTGGCGCAGCGAGACACCGCGCCCCCGGTGCGGGGTTACGGTAGCATTCCAGCCGCTGCCCGATCTCCCCACCCACGCCCTCGATGCGCCACCGCACTGCCGACCGGTCCCGTACGGACGACGGGCCCACCGACCCGCTGTTCATCGTCGGTGTCGGCCGTTCGGGCACCTCCCTGCTGCAAGCCATGCTCGGCTCGCACTCGCTGATCGAGTTCCTGCCCGAGACCGGCTACCTGCGGGTGCAGGTCCTGTCGCACCTGGCCGACGGTGCGCCGCTGGACCCGGCGGCGATCGATGCCCTGCTCGAGCGGCTGTGCGCCGACCCCAGGCTGGAAAGGCTCGACGCACCGCCCCGCCCCGCGACGGTGCGCACCGCATTCGAGCGCCCGTCGCCCTCCGCCCACGGCCACGTCGGCGAGGGCACCGGCAGCGGTGCTGGCAGCGGCATCAGCGGCAGCGCGGTGCGCCTGGCGGTCTACGAGGGCATGCTCGCCCTGGACGGGGTGCGTTTCGCGGGCGACAAGGACCCGCGCTGCATCGAGTGGCTCGACGTGCTGCCCGCCCTGTGGCCGCGGTGCCGGATCGTGCACATCGTCAGGGACCCGCGCGATGTGATCGCCTCCAAGCGCTACGCGGCCTGGTCGGCCGGCCAGAGCCGGCTGCGACAGCTGCTCGCATCATCCGCCCAGTTCCGCATGGCCGAGCGGGCCGAGCGCACCCTGCTGGCCGGGCAGCTGTACACGCTGCGCTACGAGGATCTGATCTCGGCACCGCAGCCCACCTTGCAGGCCTTGTGCGACTGGCTGACGCTGAGGTTCGAGACCGGCATGCTGGACTTCGGTGCCACCGCCGGCCGGCTGGTGTCCAGCGAGGAGATGCAGTGGAAGGCCACCACGCTGGGACCGCTGCTGAGCGACAACGCCGGCCGGTGGGCGCAGCGGGCCGACCCGTTCGGTATCCGGCTCACCGAGCGGGCCTGTCAAGCTGCGATGCGGCGCGGCGGCTACCGGCCCGCACCCGATGAGCAGCGCACCGGGGAGCGGGTGGCGGCACTGGCCGGATCGCTGGCCGGGCGGCTGGTGGCGGCCCTGGCCGCCGGGTACGCCTGGCGGCGCGGACGGCGCCACCG
>JAULKR010218310.1:0-15271 GCA_032356305.1 Prasiola linearis | reverse complement strand
GTGCGATTGATGGACAGCGGCTTCCAACTGTCGAACTTGTTCTCGCCGAACGTCTTTCGGATGTCGCACAGCTACGAGATGAGCGCAGGCTCAGTCGGCGGCAACGGCTATTCGCTGGGCATGTACACCAACTCGATGCAGTGGCAGTTCTCGAACCAACTCGCCGCTAGGGTCGACGTGGCGATGGCGCACAGTCCGTTTGGCGGCGGCGACGTACTCGGCCTGAGCAACGATCCCAATCAGCCGTTCAAGCTCTTCGTTCGCAACGCCGAAGTCGCCTATCGTCCGACGGACTCGATTCAGCTCAACTTCTCGTATCGCCAAAGCCCGTTCGGTGGCTACGCCAACCCGTACGGGTACAACCAAGGTTCGGATCTGAGAGCGCTTCGTGACACCGATTATGGATTCGGCGCTGGTGCTGGTGGAGGCGACCGTCTGTTCTGGCGCGCGTCGACCAACTGATCGACGAATGGCCGAAGCGGACGAACGACAACGGTCGGGCGGAGGCCCATTTGGAACGCTGGGCGGCGTCGTCCTCGGACTGGTGCTGCTCGTACTCGGCTATGGCTTCGTGACGCGCCTGGGGCGTGGCGGCTCGGACGATTTGCCACCTGAACCGACCGAAGAGGTCGTGGGCGACATCGTCCAGGTCGGCGTGCGCAACGGGACCGATGTCCCCGGCCTGGCCAAGCGCACCCGCAACGTGCTCCGCAGCAAAGGCTTCGACGTGTTGGAAGCCGACAACTACGAGCGCACCGACGTCGATTCGTCGTTCGTCATCGACCGCGTCGGCAACCCTGAGGCCGCGCGCCGCGTCGCTGATGCGCTGGGCGTCGCCCTTGTCCGCATCCGCGAGGACATCCGTCCCGACCTGTACCTCGACGCGACGGTCGTGCTGGGTGCCGATTACGCAACGCTCACCGGCCTGGCGAACGAGCCGACCGACCGCTAGTTACTACATCTGATCTCTCTGATTTTCTCTTATGGCTGACCCCACCCTCGATACCTCACCTCTCTCCGACACCACGCCCGAGCCGACCATCTCTGATGTGCCTCCGACCCGCCGTGAATCTCAAACGCCTGTCACTGCGCTGGCTGCTGCTGCCGTCGATGCGCTGCTTGACCGCAAGGCGCAAGAGATTCGCGTGATCGACTTGAGGGGCAAAGGCGGCGTCGCGGCTCTACTCGTATTGGCGACCGGAGCGACGGATACCCAGGTGCGCGCCCTGTCTGAATCTGTACGGCAGGGAGTGAAGGAGACGCATGGCGAAAAGCCGTGGCGCAGCGAGGGGACCGAACTCAATCAGTGGGTCGTCCTCGATTACGTCGATCTTGTCGTCCACCTGTTCCAGCCCGAGCGCCGCAGCTTCTACGGCCTCGAACGCTTGTGGGGCGACGCTCCGTACGAAGACATTGACCCCGACGCCGATTCGTCCGCTGGCATTGCGATGCTACATCCGTCGTCCGAGTGATCCGCCACGCTGCTCTCTCCCTACTCCTCATCGGCGCGTTCGTGTGGAGCGGGTGCGCTACGAGTCGTGGGGGAGATGCGCCTGCGCCGGGGGAGCAGTTTGGGACGCGGTTACCAGACGAGGCAACCGTCGAAACCTTGCAAATCACCCAGCCGGGCGAGGAAGAGTCGTTCTACACGATTCCCGCTGTTCTGGACGGCGTCACGTTGCGCGTCGAGCCGTTCGAGTCGGGGACGCCTGCCGCAGAGGGTACTCGCGTCGAAGCCCTTGTAAAAGGCGCCTTTCCCGATGCGTGTTCGGCGCTTCACACCGTCGTACAAGAACGCGCGATGCAACTCATCGACGTGACGATTGAGATGCGTAGGCCACAGGGCCAGTTGTGCGCGACGGTCGTCCGCCCGTTCCGCTACTACCTGATGCTGGACGGGACGTATACGCCGGGCGCCTATACGCTGCTGGTAAACGGGAAGGAGTATCCATTCGTGGTGCGCGAGCCGCAGGCGGAATAAACGCCAAGCCCATTCGAGATCGACTTCCCCCATTGGCGTGGCCTTGCTGAGATAGTGAGTAGAGGGGATATTGGTTGACCTTTACCTGACCTGTGTGTTCATGCTTCGCGCCCTCGCATTCGCCGCTTTGCTGACCATTGGCTTAGGTGCACTCGTTTTTGTGCCGACCCGTACGGCCACCTCCAACAGCGGAGGAGCCGCCGCGCGTAATGCTGGCGTTCCGGGCGAGAACACGTGTGCTTCTTCTGGCTGCCACTCGTCGTTCGCACTGAACAGCGGAAACGGGTCGGTTGTCGTCGCCTCGGCGGATAGCTACACGCCTGGAACGGCACTCGGTCTGACAGTGCGTGTGGCTCAGTCCGGGTCGTCGACGTACGGATTTCAGATCGCGGCGCGCGATGCCAATGGCGATCCGGCTGGTTCGTTCGAGTTGGCCGATGGCGGAACGCGGTTCTCGGGGAGCACCACGATTGGCCAGCGCTACGTCGGCCACAGCACGCCGCGCGTGTCGGGTGAGTGGAGCGTCCGCTGGCTACCCGAAGCGGGGCAGGTGGGGGATGTCACGTTTTACGCTACGGGCAACGCCGCCAACGGAAACGGCTCATCGTCGGGCGACCGGATTTACTCGACGAGCCGGACGGTTGTGCAAGGGCAGGAGACGCCAGTCGAAGGCGTCAACCAAGCGGCGGGACTGATGCTGATCGTGACGGGCGAGCATCCAATTGGATCAATCGTTCGAGCACAGATTGAGGGGGCGACGCAGGGAACGCTGTCGCTCTACGACGCGCTCGGGCGGATGCGGATGAGCGCAGTGATCTCGCTTGGTAGGGCGGAATTGAGTCGCGGAGGGTTAGAGGCGGGCCTGTATTTGCTCGTCGCCGAAACGCCCCAGGGCCGCGTGACACGGAGCGTCGTGCTGCGCTGATCGCTGACCTGCTCATTCTGGAACGGTTGGGCAATACAGGCGCTTAGCGGATGTCTCGTGTTGATGCGATTGCCGCAATCGCCGTAGGTTGCCGATTCACCCAACTCTGACTCTTGCATGTCCATCAAATTCGGCACCGACGGCTGGCGCGCCGTCATCGGCGACGACTTCACCTACGCCAACCTCGAAATCGTCACGCGTGCGACTGCGCAGTGGCTGCTCGATACGGCAGGCGACAAACCCAGCGTCGTGTTGGGGCACGACACGCGGTTTCAGGGGCGCGCCTTCAGCGAGTTCACCGCTCGCGTGTTCGCCTCGTTGGGCGTCCGAGTCGTCCTCGCCTCGCGCGTCGCTCCGACACCGGCTATTTCGTGGGGTGCACTAGGGTATGGACTGAGCGCGGGCATCGTCATCACAGCGAGCCACAACCCACCCAGCTATTCGGGCTTCAAGATCAAAGCATCGTTTGGCGGCCCGGCCTCGCCCGAGCAGATCGCCGCCGTCGAGGAGCGCTACGACTACGATGGGGCGGACAGCTACGAATTGAAGTCGTTCGCCGAATTGATGGACGCCGGGCTGATCGAGGAGCGCGATGTGACGGGCGACTATCTCGACGTGCTCCGCGAGCGTTTGGACGTAGATGCCATCGCAAAGAGCGGCCTGAAAATCGCTCACGATGCGATGTATGGCGCCGGACGCGGATTGGTCGCCGACCTGATCGGAGCCGACAACGTCGTCTCGATGCACGACACCTTTAACCCGGGCATGATGGGGCAGGCGCCCGAGCCTATCGAGCGCAATCTGAGCGAGTTGAGCGAAACCATCGTCCGCGAAGGTTGCGCTACCGGACTCGCTAACGACGGCGACGCAGACCGCATCGGCATGTACGACGAGACCGGCGCCTTCGTCGACTCGCACCAACTGCTTGCGCTGCTCGTCAAGTATCTCCACGAAGAGCGCGGGTTGTCCGGCTCCATCGTCAAGACGTTTTCGACGACCCGAATGCTCGACAAGATGGGCGAGAGCTACGGCCTGCCCGTCGAGACGACCCAGATCGGCTTCAAGTACATCGGCAAGATGATCGTCGACGGAGACGTGATCGTGGGCGGTGAGGAGAGCGGCGGCATGGCGGTCAAAGGCCACATCCCCGAGCGCGATGGCATCTACATCGGCTTGCTGATTGTCGAGATGATGGTTCGACGTGGCAAGAAGCTGTCCGAGTTGGTGCAGGAGTTATTCGACGAGTTCGGCAACCACCGCAACATTCGAGTCGACGTGCATACGACGCACGAGCGCAAAGCGGCTGTCTTGGAACGCCTGTCGTCCACCGGACTGTCCAGCGTCGATGGGCACACGGTCAGCGAAGTCCAAACGCTCGACGGCTTCAAGTACCTGATGGGCGATCGCTGGCTGCTCGTCCGTCCGTCCGGCACCGAGCCGGTCCTCCGTGTCTACGCCGAAGCGCCGAGCGAAGCCGAAGCCAAAGCCGTAGTCGCCGACGCGATGGCGCAACTGGATCTGGACGCCTGACGCAACGTGGCCACCCAACCCGCCAATGGTCGATCTGCACTGGCTGGAAAGCTGCTGTGGATCGACTGCTTGGCGGGCTGCATCGTCGGCGTGCTCGTGCTAACGTTTAGCGGCTGGCTCAGCGAGTTGCACGGCCTTCCGCGAACGGTACTGCTGTTCACCGGCATCGCCAACTTGCTGTACGCGTCGTTTTCGTTCTCGCTGGCCGTTCGCAGCGAGCGCCCGCTTCCATTACTCTACCTGCTGATCGCTGGTAACGCCGTTTGGTTGCCGGTGTGCTTCGTGTTGGCCGCTACCTTTCTATCGTCCGCCACGATCTTCGGCTTGATTCACCTGATCGGAGAAGGCGTTTTCGTGGGCGGCCTCGCAGCGTTGGAGTGGACCTTCCGCCATCAGTTGCGAGAGCGACTGTGATGAATCAGGCGAACCGTCGTCCGAGCATGGCGCACAGATCTTCGAGTGCTGCCTGATCGTCGGCGTCGAATGCGTCGGGTGCGTTGGAGTCGACGTCGAGAACGGCTAGCAAGTCGCCTGATGGCGTGACGACGGGGACGACGATCTCGCTGCGGGTCGAACTGGCGCAGGCGATGTGGCCGGGGAACGCGTCGACGTCAGGGACGAGCTGTGTCATTCGGGTGCGAGCGGCAGCTCCACAAACGCCTCGTGCGTAGGGGATGCGGAGGCAGCCGTGGCCGCCTTGATAGGGACCTATGGTCAGCATCGCCGGAGCGGTGCGACGATAGAAGCCGGTCCAATCGTAGTGGTCGAAGGCGTGGTGCAACTCGCAGGCGACGGTCGCCATTGCCGCGATCCAGTCGGTCTCGCCATCAAGCAGCGAGTCGATGCGCGTGCGAGTTTCGGCATACGTCTGGGCGCGCGTCGTCAGTTCAGGCATCGGCGGTCGCTTTGACATCTACGCCTTTCCAGAACGCGACGTAGCCCTTGATCTCGCTGGCCTTTGCTTTCGGCTCGGGATAGGTCCAGGCAGCGTTTTCGTTGGTTTGCCCGCCGGTCGCGATCGAATAGTACGACGCTTCGCCTTTCCACGGACATGTTGTGTGGTGATCGGTCGGCTGGAGCACGTCCCAGTTCAGGCTGTCGGCGGGGAAGTAGTGGTTGCCTTCGACGACGACGGTGGCGTCGCTTTCGGCAATCGTGGCGCCGTTCCAGGTGGCTTTCATCATGAGGGTCGATCGGTGCGAATGAGATGGAGTGGCGGTCTATTCGCCAGTTAAGAGCAGTAACGAGAGTCTGTACGGACGGTTCACCCCTTACCCAGACCACGTCCGAGCGTCCACACGACCAGGGCGCCGCGAGCAATCCAGGCCAGCGTTCGGATCCAATTGGTCGAGACCAATTGCGCGTGAGCCGTCGCATCCCAACCGCCGGACAGCGTGTTGTGTGCGGGAATCGACGCAAACGCGGTTGCCGCCCAGATTGCGCCGACGAGAAGCAGCCCGAGCCATGTGGCCCAGACGGGCCACGCTTCAGGCCGATAGACGACAAGAGCAATCGCCGTCGCAAGTTCGATCAGCATCAGCGGCACGACGATCCACGAGATGCGGCGCGCGTGCTCGGCTTCGTAGTTCGCGAATCCGTCGGCTCCGACACCTGCGAAGAGCGGGTAGTGGACGAGTTGGATCACCAGAATGACGCCGACCATCGCGAGCGTCGACGCGGCGTGGGCGAGAACCAGCGCCTTCACGCTGCTGCGCGGTCGGCGGCGAGCGCTTCGGCGGCGCGGCGACCGCTGCGCATGGCACCGTTGATCGACGCCGTCGCTGCCCAGTCGCCACAGCGGTAGAGGCCGGGGCGGACGCGGACGTCGGCATCGCGTGGGCTGAGAAAAGGTGGAGCTTGGTCGGGAAGTCCATATGCGATGCGGTAGCTGCGCAGCATCCGCCACTCTGCGGTGATAGGCCCGTACCAGCGTCCAAGTTGCGCTCGGACGCGCTGCTGCAATACTTCGTCGGACTCATCGGGCAGGCCGACTACGACGACGCAGACCAGCGACTCGCCTCTAGGTGCGTATCCCGGCGACACGTCGGAAGGGACGCTCAGGTTGGTGATGGGGCCGTCGCCGGTGCCGTTGAGTACGAGCGTTGGGCCATCGGTCGGCGACGACGGAGCAGCGTAGTAGAAGCAGACTTCGCCTAGCCCGCGTGTAGGTGTCGCAGGTGTGTTGGAGATGACGCCCAGATGTTCAGCGGCAGGTGCATGGGTAGCAACCACGACAGCAGATGCGTCGATGCGCTCACCGGATTCGAGAACGACGCTGCTCTCTTCCACACGCGCGACGGTCGTATTCAGGCGAACCGATCCCGTCGGTAGTGGGGCGGCGATGAGGTTGGGGAGAGACTGCATCCCGCCAGCAGGGAGCGTCGCGCGGCCCTCGCTGAACATCTTGAATACGAACTCGAACATCCGGCTCGACGCGTTCAGGTCGGGGTCGAGCGTGATGCCACCCAGAAAGGGGCTGAAGAACCGGTCGATCATCGTCGGCGAAAAGCCCCACCGGTTGCTCAGCGCGTCGGCGGTCGTCATCTCCTCACGCGCGAAGACGTCGCTCACCGTGAGCCGTTTCATCTTGGTGCGCAGCGCGGCGACGCGGAGTTTGTCGCGCAACGTGCCGACCGGACTGAAGGCTGTAGGAATCGCTTTCAGCGGATTGCGAAACGGATCGGCGACGCGCGTAAATCCGTCTTTCAATCGTACGAGTGCTCCGGCATTGAATGCGTGCAGGTCGAGGCGCGACAGGTCGACGAAGCGAGGCGGCTCGGGGTATGCGTCGAGGTAGACCTGAAATCCACGATCCAGCCGGAAGCCACCCACATCGTCCGTCCGAATGCGCCCACCGACGGCATCGGCAGCATCGACGATGACGAACGGGATGCCTGCCGAGTCGAGCGTACGGGCTGCGGCGAGGCCGCTCACTCCGGCGCCGATGATGACGACGGGGGAGACGGCGGACGTGTCGGACACAGGGAGTGGAGTGGGCGAGGAGCGATGGGCGAGCGCGTCGTACAGCGGGGGACACGTGCTGAATCAACGGCACCCGCATCGCCTCGGTTACTGCGAGTTGGTGAAGAGTCCGAAAGCCTCGCTCAATCGGTCGCCCCTAACGGCTGAGCCTGCCGTCAACTCGATGTCGCCTCGGCCTTGTCCGTCGACCCATCGAACGGCTCTTTAGACTTGCCCAGCACGTGGCGGAGCAGTCCGTCGAGCCGAGGCTCACGCCAGCGATAGCCGGTTTCTATCAGCTGCTCCGGCGCCACGCGAACGCTCTGGAGCAGCGCTTCGTCGGCGACTTCTCCCATCAGCGCGCGCGCTACACCGCCGGGGACGTTGAAAAACGTCGGGCGCTTGAGCACGCCGCCCAACGTCGACGCCAGTTCTTCCATCGTGACCGGGTTGGGCGATACCACGTTGACGGCCCCGCTCAGGCTTTCGGTCGCCAGCGCGTGGACGTAGCCTCCCGCCGCGTCGTCAAGCCCGATCCACGAAAACCACTGGTGCGGCGATCCTAGCCGTCCGCCTACGCCCATCTTGAACGCGGGCAGCATCAGTTCGAGCGCTCCGGCTTTGGGCGAGAGCACGATGCCCGTCCGCATGTGGACGACGCGGATTCCAGCGTCTTCGGCGGGCTGGGTCGCCCGCTCCCATTGGCGCGTGACCAGGCTCAGGAATCCCGTTTCGGAGACGGGCGACTCTTCGGTCAAGATGCGGTTGCCGCCGTCGCCATAGATGCCGATGGCCGAGGCAGAAAGGAGCGTTTTGGGCGGCGCGTCGAGATCGGCCAGCGTTTTAGCGAGCAACTCGGTGCCCTGCAAGCGGCTCTGTAGGATGCGTTCTTTCTTCTCGTCCGTCCAGCGGAGCGCGAAGATGTTTTCGCCTGCAAGGTGGATGACCGCGTCCAGTCCTTCCAGCTTCTCAGACTCGATTACGCCTTGGCGCGGCTGCCAGAAGATGGCGGTGGGGTCAGCGTGTGTCTCGCTGCGCGTGATCGGCAAGACCGTATGTCCGCCGCCCTGCAGCATAGCCGTCAGCGCTGTTCCGATCAAGCCGGATGCTCCCGTAATGGCGATGCGCATCGGCGCGAGGTCGTAGGTCTGGTGCATAGTCAGGTCGGCGTGTGTGGTGCGGTGTCGGTAGGCGAATTGGCGCCCCAGTTCGGATCGAATGGCGTGACCTGCGGCAAGGTTGCCCAGCGCTCCGGCAGGCAGGTCGAAGTCGATGGCGTCGACGAGCAGGGAAGCATCGGCGCCGCTAGGCTGCATCGTGTGGCGGTGCGACCAACGTGCGAATGGTCCACGGGCCTGTACGTCGGTGAAACCCTCGCCGTCGACGTAGTCCTGGTGGACGGCTTTCCAGCGGATGCCGGGGCCAACCGGCGCGGGGTGGATGTCGAACTCGGCGACATCGCCGTCTCGAATTCCGTCCATGCGCTGGACGCGGATGTCGGCCCACGGCGGAGCCAGGCGCTGAAACGCACCCGGACGGGCATGCCAGCGAAAGAGATCGTCCGACGAAACCGGCATCGGCGAGACAAAACGTAGAAGCGGCATCAGGTGCTCGTAATGGTTGGCGGAGGCGCGTTGCCGACGCCGCCCGATCCGTCTCCGCCGCGGAAGAGCGACGAGTTCTCGAACCCTTTTGCCTCGTCGATAAACAACTGCATGTGCGGGAACGGGATTTCGATGCCTTTGGCGTCGAGAGCGCTCTTGGCCTTCTCGATGTATTCGAAGCGCATCGGCACCTCAGTCTTGGCATCTTCGAGGTAGAAGCGTAGCTCCATGTTGACGCTACTGTCGCCCAGTTCGGTGACGACGACTTTCGGCTCGGGTGTCGCAGCGATCCGACTGTCGCCTTCTAATGTTGCCAGAACCGTCTCCCGCGCCGACTGCATATTCTCTTTGTACGCAATGCCAAACGGCACCTGCACGCGGACGTGGTGCAGCATCGCGTGGTTGATCAGCTTCTGGTTGACCATCGTCACGTTGGGCATCACCATGACCGTGTCGTTGAGCGTGCGCAGCCGCGTCGAGCGCAGGCTGATCTCCATGACGGTGCCGTACGTCCCATCGACCTCGACCTGATCGCCGACCGAGAACGGGCGGTCGAGCAGAATCGTGACGCCCGAAATAAAGTTTTGAACCGTGTCCTGCGACGCGAAACCGACGGCGATACCGACAATCGAGAGACCGGCCAGAAGCGTCGTGATGTTGACGCCCAACTGGTCGAGCACCATCAGGCTGATAAACGTCAGTCCCACGATGCGAAAGCTCTTTGTTACCAACGATTCGACACCGGCATCGACGTGTCGACTGCGGTGCATCACGCGAGTCAATAGACCGCGAATGACGCGATAGACCACGTAGAGGAGCAAGAAGACGACAATCGCTTGCAGCAGCAGCGGAATGAACTCCGCAGCGAGTGCGATTCCTCCATCGCGCACCTGAAGCCAGAAACCGGATACGTCACCCTCGCGGATAGCTTGGGCGGCCTGACCGACCTGCTCGCTGAAATCGCCCATCGCACTCGTCGTGTCCACGACGGCTGGGTCGGAGTCTTGCGGTAGCATCGAAACTTGCATAGAAATGTTAATCGTCAGAAAGCAGTGGTTCGGCTGTTGGGTGGGCCGAGGCAGTAGGAATCGAAATCAGAGAGTGGCGGAAGGCGAATCCGCTCCCAAATCCGACCAGCAGGTAGACAGCAGGCCCGAGTAGAGAGAAGAACTGAACGGGCTGCATGAAAAGTGCAAAGTGGCCCACGAAGAGCACGATGCCGATCCAGCCCAGAATCCGATACACGGCGAGTATTCTGACCTGGCGAACCGGCGGCTTACGACGCACGACCCGCCCAAGTGCCCACAAGCCCAGTCGGTACAGCGCGTATCCCACCGCAAACACGAGTACGATTCTGCCGAGGTCGAAGAAGAAGTACGTCCAGTTGAAGGACTCCACGGTAGCCGTGGAGATGTAGGCGGACGTGTCGGCGTGTTGGTAATCGGCTGCTTGCATGTGCGTGAAGGTCGTGGCGGGCAGGTCAGGCCGAGCGCTTGGCTGCTTCCAACGTGTTGCGCAGTAGGAGCGCAATCGTCATCGGGCCGACGCCTCCGGGAACGGGCGTGATTGCTCCGGCGACTTCACGAACGGCCTCGAAGTCCACGTCGCCGACGAGCCGGTAGCCGCGTTCGCGCGATTCGTCGTCGACACGGTTGATGCCTACGTCGATGACCGCCGCGCCGGGCTTGACCATGTCGGCGGTGATGAAGCCTGCGCGTCCGATGGCGGCGACGAGGATGTCGGCTTGCCGGGTGATGTCGGCCAGGTTGCGCGTTCGGCTGTGGCACACTGTGACGGTCGCGTCGACGCCGCGTGCCAGAAACAGTCCCGCCATCGGCTTGCCGACGATGTTGCTGCGTCCGACGATAACGGCGTGCGCTCCACTAGTTTCGATGCCCGAGCGGGAGAGCAGTTCGATGATGCCCGCCGGAGTCGCCGGAGCGAACGCGTCAGCGCCGATCTGCAAACGCCCAATGCTGACGGGATGGAAGCCGTCGACGTCCTTCTCGGGTGCAATTGCCTCGATCACGGACTGCTCGTCGATCTGATCGGGAAGTGGAAGCTGAACGAGGATGCCGTCGACCGAGTCGTCTGCGTTGAGTCGCGCGATTTCGGCTAGCAAATCAGACTGCGAAATCGTATCGGGATGGCGAATTGTATCGCTGTCGATCCCGGCTTCCTTGGCGGCTTTCGTCTTGGCTCGAACGTACGAAGCCGAGGCCGGATGTTCGCCGACGAGCAGGACGGCGAGGTACGGAGCACGGCGTCCGTCCGACGTGAACACGGCAACGTCGGTGGCAACGTCGGCGCGCACTTGGGCTGCGGTGGCGGTTCCGTCGATCAGGCGTGCGGGCATGGGTTGGATCTGGAGGAGAAGTCAGCCCGAAAGGTAGCGGACGACGGGATCGCAAGCCCAAACGGAATGGGAATCGTCGGACAATCCAGAGCCGGCGAGTGTCCGCGCCCCAGTCGGCTACCAGTGACTGTAGTCGATGCGAGCGCGGAAACGCCCGTCGCGAATGCGAACCGTGTCAGTGGCCCCACCGATTGCGCGAACCAAGACGGCTTCGAACTGCCCCTCGATCCACCCACTCGAGCGGTCGTAGGCGCGCACGTCGACCATTCCGCTACCGCCGTTGGACAGACGATACTGCGCCTCTGGTCCGTCGGCACCGACCGGGTGTCCATAGACGATCTCGACGGGGTGGCGCGAGCGATTTGGAGCGGGGTATACAAACTGCGCCACGCCGGTCGAGTCGAAGCTGATGCCAAACTCGAACGGCTCGTCCGACTGGGGCAGCGTCGCGATCAGATACGTGCCGTTCACGTCTCCGGCGTTAAAGCCAGAAATTTCTGCCGTGCGAATCGTTCTATCGTCCACCCGAAACGAGACGAACGCATCGTCGGATGGCGCGTCCGACGTGTCGCAGCCGGAAATCAGGAGCGCCAACAGCGCGCCGCAAAGAGCGAGAGAGAAGCGAGGATCAGAGCGTGACATAGAGCGAGGGTGAACTGTGCAATCAATCTAGTGAACTTCGCCCATCCTTGACGGAACAGCTCGGCGAAGCCTTGGTTTGCCGCCATCACTTACCCGGAAGGCCGATCCCTTTCGCGTGCTCATCCAGAAGAGGGGAGGGAATTTGGCCCTACGATCCTCTGGCAACCACCGCGTGCTTCGGCATTCGGGAAGGTGCTAACTCCAACCTCGGCAACCGTCGGGGGCAGATGAGCGGAAGACCCATCGCCCTCGGCATCCGCCGCTTTCGATAGCTTCTTCTGCATTTCTGCGGGAGAGGCTTTTTTGCGTTTCGGCCCTTCGGTCGGCGCAGGTGCCTCGCCCGCCCGGATGGACACGGTTCGGTTCGATACCCATCAACCCAACCCACCCACACACCATGAGCGATCTCCGCTTCGAAACCCTGCAACTCCACGCAGGCCACACGCCCGACAGCGCTACCAACAGCCGCGCCGTCCCGATCTACGCCACGACCTCGTTCGTCTTCAACGACGCAGACCACGGCGCCGACCTGTTCGGCCTGCGGCAGTTCGGCAACATCTACACGCGCATCATGAACCCGACGACGGACGTGTTCGAGAAGCGCATCGCCGCGCTCGAAGGCGGACTGGCGGCCGTCGCCACTGCTTCGGGACAAGCCGCACAGTTCCTCGCGCTCCAGACGCTGGCCAAGGCAGGCGACAACATCGTGTCGACCAGCTTTCTGTATGGCGGGACCTACAACCAGTTCAAAGTTGCCTTCCCGCGCCTGGGCATCGACGTGCGCTTCGCCGATGGCGACGACGCCGACTCTATAGAAAGCCTGATCGACGACAACACCAAGGCCATCTACGTCGAGACCATCGGCAACCCGCGCTTCAACGTTCCCGACTTCGAAGCGATTGCGGCGGTCGCCAAGAAGCACGGCGTCGCCTTCGTCGTCGACAACACGTTTGGGGCAGGCGGTTACCTCTTTCAACCGCTCAAGCACGGCGCCGACATCGTGGTCGAGAGCGCGACTAAGTGGATCGGCGGACACGGAACGACGATCGGCGGCGTCATCGTCGACGGCGGAACGGGACCGTGGGACAACGGCCGCTACCCCGAGTTCACGTCGCCGAGCGAAGGCTACCACGGTCTCAACTTCTGGGAGACGTTCGGACCGGACGGCGTGTTGGGTGCCAACGTGACGTTCGCGATCAAAGCCCGCGTCGAGGCTCTGCGCGACTTCGGTGCCAGCCAGAACCCGTTCGGCTCGTTCCTGCTCTTGCAAGGGCTGGAAACGCTCAGCCTACGCGTCGATCGCGCCGTGAGCAATGCGCTCAAACTGGCTCAGTGGCTCCAAGAGCGACCCGAAGTGGCGTGGGTCAGCTACCCCGGACTGGAAGATCATCCGTACCACGAGCGCGCAAAACAGTACCTCAAGCGTGGCTTCGGCGCAGTCCTCGCGTTTGGCGTGCACGGTGGCGCGGATGCAGGGAAGCAACTCGTCAACAACGTAGAACTCGCTAGCCACCTCGCTAACGTCGGCGATGCCAAGACGCTCGTCATCCACCCGTCGAGCACGACGCACCAGCAACTCGCTGCAGAGGAGCAAGTCCGCGCCGGTGTTTCGCCCGACCTGATCCGCGTGTCGGTCGGCATCGAGCACATCGAAGACATCAAAGCCGACTTCGCCCAGGCGTTGGAGAAAGCCGTCGCCCACGCGTTGGCGTGACCCGCTGAAGGCGCGACTTATGCCCAACCCTGAACCGTGTCATCGCGAGGAGCGGAGCAGCCTGCCCTGAGCGCAGTCGAAGGGACGTGGCGATCTCCATGCTAACGGCAAACGCAGGAGATCGCCACGCTTCGCTCGCGATGACAGGATCAAGGGTTGCGTGTTCTCCTCGGATCCGAGTCTCCTTTCCGCGACTTCCACCCGCATGATCGCATCCGGCCCGCAGACGCTCATCGTCGACCCTTTCTCTCTCGAAGACGGGACGACGTTCCGCAACGCGCCTGTCGCTTATCGGACGTGGGGTAAGCCGTCGGCGGCGTGTACGCTGGTCTGCCATGCGCTGACCGGCGATGCCGACGCGATGGACTGGTGGCAGGGGCTGATCGGGCCGGGCAAAGCGCTCGACCCCGACCATCGGTTCATCGTCTGCTGCAACGCGATTAGTTCGCCCTACGGGACGCTGTCTCCGCTGATCGTGTCGCCCGAGACGAGCCGACCGTACGGCGCCGACTTTCCTGTCGCCACGATCCGCGATACCGTCCGGCTGCATCGGCACGTGCTGGACGAGTTAGACGTCAAACGCGTCGATCTGGTCATTGGCGGGTCGATGGGAGGGATGCAGGCCTTGGAGTGGGCGCTGATGGACGAGCGGATCCAGGCGATTGCGCCAATTGCCGTCGGCGCGTCGCAGCGGGCGTGGGCAATCGGATGGGGCGAAGTCGAGCGGCAGGCGATCTATGCCGATTCCAACTGGAACGGCGGCGATTACGAACCCGACGCGCACCCAACTGCCGGTTTAGCCGCCGCGCGCATGGCGGCAATGCTGTGCTACCGCGCGCCTGCTGGATTCGAGCAGCGCCACCGCCGCGACCGAATGCCCGACTCGGACCAGTTCTCGGTAGTTAGCTACCTGCGCTACCAGGGCGCCAAGTTCGTCGACCGCTACGATCCGTTGTGCTACGTCCGCATGACGCAGCAGATGGACACGTACGATCTAGCCCGCGACCGGGGCGACATGGGCGGCGTTCTCGCGTCGATCGCTCAACCCGCGCTCGTCGTCACCATCGATACCGACGGGCTGTATCCGCCCGCCGAGCAGCGCGAGTTGGCCGATGGTCTGCCCAACGCTACGCTCGCCACGCTCACATCGCTGCATGGGCACGACGCCTTCCTGATCGAATACGACCAACTTGCCGATCACCTCACTCGCTGGATGGCTGAGAACGGCGTGTGACCTGAAGAGAGTTGTCTGCGTGGCCGACACTCCCCAACTCCGACTATTTCCAACCTATGTCCATTCCACAATCGCTGCCGATCCGCGTCGGCATTCTCGGAGCTACTGGCGCTGTCGGTCAGCAGTTCGTGCGCCTGCTCGAACAACAGCACGTAGCCCGGGGCCTCCAGCCAGGACAGGTCGCGCAGACTGTCGGACAGCGCATCCCAGTTGCGGCCCGATGTCTGCGGGAAATCCAGCACCGTCGCGATGCGCAGCAGCAACGCCGACTTGCTGTCGCAACCGGACAGGTCGATGCGGCGCGCGAGCAGGCCTGCATCCCGA
>JAULKR010218199.1:0-15288 GCA_032356305.1 Prasiola linearis | reverse complement strand
CCTCCCCCATTCGCCCACGACTCCCGCCCCTACCCTCCGCCACTACAGCGTACCGATAGTCACCGCCCAACAACACATCGTCGTCTTTGAGGCGCCATTGGGTCGGTTGGTTTGAGGAAGAAGCGGGTTTCTTGGCAAGTTGATCGAGGGTTAAGGTGCGGTAGGTGGTGAGAGAATTGTCGCCGAAGGCGCGGTAGATCCGAAAGCGTTGGAGCACAGCATCTTCTGGGTAGCTCCACTGCAGCAGCACGGAGCGATCTTCATCATCGATGCGCGCCTGCAAGTCTTCGACGGCAGGTAGAATCTTGTTCCAGGTTTGTTGACCACTGACGAGGTTGCTCCAACTGGCCAAACCAGCATCATCGCGAACCTCCAAGCGGTATTCGTAGCGATACGTCGTGCCTCCTGTGGAGTCGCGCATCCGTAGCGGCTCAACATTGGGTAGTAAGGCTGCAGGTGCTGGAGTTTTAGCGAAAGCGTACCAATTCTCAGTACCCACCGCTCTGCGTTGCCAGTAATAGTCAGTTGCATCCGCACTCGACGACGGGATGTAGGTAAGCAGCACGCCGCTCGTATCCCCCACCGCGTTTACCAGCGTTGTCGGCAGCGGCGGGTGTACGTCGGGTAGCGCCACGCCAAGGGTTGCAGAAAACGAAGAGATGTTTTGACGAAAGTCGAGTGCTACTACCCGGTAGTAAACACTGTCACCAAGGGAAGTGAGGTATAGGCTATCGAAACGCTGCGGAAGCACTTCCAAACTATCGGTCAATCGCCCCCCCTGTTCTTCTCGTGTAACGCCGTAAAACACACGATAACCCGCTAAATCTTCTTCTTCGTTTTTCGCCCAGGTTAGTTCAACTACACCCTCAGCAGACACCTCCGCCGCCAACCCAACCGGGGCAGCAGGTGGTATAGAATCTACAGCGATGTACATCTGTAACCCGCTCTGCGCTTCACGACCTAGCGAGTCGTAGGCGTACACGCGGTAATAGGCTCGGTCGAGCTCCACCCCCTCGTCGGTGTAGGTGCGAGCTGCGCTTGCTAATGTTTCGCTGACGGGTGCATACGGACCGTCTGGTCTAGCAGAGCGGTACACCTGTTGGGCAACGACCTCTGCGACGCCAACGGATGCTTGCATCTTCCACCTCAACGCTACCCCACCCGAGGCCGTACCCTCAACGGAGTCAATAAAAACGCCCGGCATTGGCGCTAGTGACAGACCATGCCCACTTATGGTGAGCGACGGTGGCCCAACCCGGTGGACGTAATCTGTGGCAACAATGCGGTAACTGTAAATGGTGGTGTTATCCGCCAAAGAATCTCTGAACCGCATTGCGTCGGTACGGCTAACCATCAGCGGGGCATCGGTGAGCTGCG
Source organism: Prasiola linearis (assembly GCA_032356305.1). NCBI lineage: Eukaryota > Viridiplantae > Chlorophyta > Trebouxiophyceae > Prasiolales > Prasiolaceae > Prasiola > Prasiola linearis. The sequence continues at coordinate 13,911 of JAULKR010218199.1, read as the reverse complement.
TCCAGCTGGTTTCTTCGGCGACCCGCCGCTCGACGTGGTAATAAGCGTAACGCTCGGCGGCGTCACCAGCCCATTCCAACTCGACCTCACGGTCGCGCCACCGTACGGTGATCGGGCTGGTTGGTTGCAAGGCCTCGTGTACACGCGCATCAACTGATACCGTCCGCGGCAGTGCCAACGCGGCTCCGACAAGAGGTGTAACGCGGTATTCGTAACGGCCAAACTCGACGAGGCTGTCAATTAAAAAATATCCAGCTTTACGTGCGACGGCTTCAGAGCGAAGCATGGCCATGAGGGCGATGCCGTTCGCTTCACGACTTCTATCCGCCCTGGCCAGGTCGTTATCGCTGAGGGTATTGACGATGCCAGCGCGCGCAACAGCTTCGGCGTATACGTCTAGCATTGCATCAGTACTCGATGCTTGCGTCGCAGCTGAACTCGCTCGTATTGGCGACTGCGCTAGCTCTTCCCAGTCGTCGGTTTCAACGGCACGTCGCTCGACCTTAAAGCCACCTTCAGCCACAGCAAACATCCGCGGCACGGAAGGCGCGTACCACTGTAGCCTCACATAGCCACTATCGCTAACGGCGATTACCGACAGAGTATCCGAACGTTGTACAGGCAGCACACCGGTATAGCGGGACGCGGTATCTGCTGAACCCTGCGCTAGCGTCGCCGCCGCTAGCAAGGTGCTAAATGCAACGAGTATGTACCGTAGCAAGCGCATCAAAATTGGATTAGTGTTGTGCTGGAAGGGGCAAATGCGCCCGCATCGGTAGGAACTAAGTATTCGACACTAAGCGATGCCGACGTTTGGGGGGCTTTCTCAGGAGTTAAATAGGCACTAGTACCTGGCACCAGCCGCGGGGCATAGCCGTCCACATCGAGCTCGAAGCAGGTCTGCCGTCTTTGGCCCTGGAAGTAGTAATACCTACATGCGGGCTCTGTAGCGGCGGTAGCATCAATCGATGCCGCATTATTTTTATAGGTGCGGAAGTAGCTATCGCTTACTGGATTCTGATCGAGCAATGTATTGACCTGTTTGTTGGCGCTCGCCGAACTGGTGAATGCGAATTGCATACTTGATAGAGGTCCGTCATCTGCCACTACATATTCGCGACCTGGACAGCTACCAAAATAAATAAAATGCTGGTCGTATGTAGTGCTCATTGTGGCTGCTGCCTGAAGGGTGTTGTTGGCTATAGACACATGCGTTTCAGTGAAGTCAAGTCCAATTAATTCCCGTGAGACAAAATTAACATCATCATTATCGCCGCCATCTTCTCCTGTCGCTTCTCTAATTGATGCTGCGGCTCTATCGGATAGACTACCCCTGTAGCTGACGGTTTGGAGCGTGTTGAAGCTAGATTCCCCGGTGTTTTCCGCCATGGCAATGTTTACGACATTATCAGCAGGAGGAGCCTCTTCCTCATCGTTACCGCCGTTTAGCCCGCTAAAGTCTGGTAAAGGTTCGCGTTGCTCAATTGCTTGCGCAAGCGCTGGGGCAGGTTGACTTGGCGGCGCGTACCAGCCCGCCGGACCGGTATGTTGTACTCTTCCCTCAAAACTAGCTGGGCCTCCGCGTTGGTAGACCCCAGTACTTGCAAACGGCAGTTCGCCGGATGCAGTCAAACCGGTAGGTGTGTCTCGGTACAGGGGGTTGCCACTTGCGTCAACTAGCAACGGTCCTACGCTAACTTGAAGTAGCGACTCGGCTTCGCCCGGTGCCCCAAGCCTTTGACGCCTTACACCAACCAATTCGTATTCATCGAAAGGCTCAAAGGTTCCCGTTCCAGCTTTCGCCAAAACTGATCCTATGTAGCGCGTTTCGCCAGCTCGATCGCGGAGATTACCGCAGTCGCCCTCGTCATCTAACTCAAATGGATAGCGGGTGCCGAGTTGTGCAGCTCCTAAAGGGTGGATAAAGTCTCCCGACCGTGCAGGATCACCCGCTGGGAAATCTGGCGATAGCTGCCCACGCATAGGTTTGAGCACGGCGGCTCCGCTTGCGTAAGCGGCGAGCTTTTGGGCGGAGCTGGGATAGTGACTAACTCGAAATTGTGTGGTGTACAAGACTGTGCCGCCTACAGGAGTCACGCTCTGAGAACCACGGTTTGCATATGAGTAAGCGGAGATAGTAGCAGAAGGCACTTGTGAGACTGCAACGCGTACTAACTCCATAGCGTACGTTGCGCCTGGTGTCAGTTCGGCTGGAGTCGGCTGGCTCCAGGATATGCGCGGGCGGCTGCCTGACTCATTAAGCGTAGCGACTTTATAAGTGGCGGCCGTATTGGTGCTGGCGTCGACGTATCGCACTATAAGCAGAGAATCATCCCCGCCGCCTGGCTCACTGCCAATTAAAGCATATCCACTTTCGCGTACACCCCGGGCGCCGTCAAAGAGATAACCTTGCGAGCGGCTCATTTCTATAAACCACTGCTCCGTGCCCGGCTCTTGGAGGTACACGTTGTACTGCTTAGGGTAAGGGTAGCTCGCGTAGATGTTGTCGCGCCGTATTTTGCTGGCTCGCTTACCGGTGGTAAAGATCGTGCTAGCCTCTTGGGTATACTTTGTATTGGTGCCGGGAAGGTTATAGTAAGCACCATTGGCATCAACAAGCGCAATTTTGGTTTTCACGCGGTAGCGCTTATTTGGAGCGAGTTCAGGCAGTGCTATCGAGACGTGCCCACCGTCGATGCCGAGGGTAAAGTTTGGCTTTGGTCTTAGCGGCCACAGGCTACCGTTTGAAGTCTCATAGTACAGGTCTACATCATCAACCACCGGCATAAATGACTGCACCCCGTTAAAGCGCGGAAATTCAAATGCTGCTTGCCTCAAGTGCAACTCCACTGAAGTCAATACATCGACTTGCTCGCTTCCGTCGGCAGGTAACATGGTTTGCACCAGTTGTGGAACTTCTGGATTGTCGACGGTAAAGGATGAAGTCACCCAGTTACCCCAGACTCCGTAGTCGTGCCTTCCCCATGTATAGCGTCGGCTACGTTCGCCGTACTTTTCAAGAATGCGAGCACGGGAGCGAAATATGTATTCACCGCCCTGAATTAAGTTCTTGTACCCAACTGGTTGCCACATTGCGATTTCGGGTAAATCTCCAACTCGTGATCCTGAAGATGCTAGTACCGCCCAGCCAGAGGATACATCAGTGCGCACTAGTTCAGATTCAACCTGAAGCTTCAAATCATAAGTGGTCGTCCGTCCTGAACCGGACTCTTTGATTGAGTGCCTTACCCATCGGCCCACCGGTAATACTGCGGTAGCCTCGGGCAGCGTATTTGCCGCAACGCGGGTGTTGCCATTTACTGGATATACATCTACAATCAGCTGCTTAGGAAATGGACCAGCCCAGGGTTCCGGTGGTTTGCGGGTGCCTGGACAGCGGCTACCAAAATCAATATTACCTGTCCAGGTATAGTCCCACCAATATGGAATGTCGATTACAACCTCCGCAGCGGCACTGCCCCCATATGGATTAGGACCCTGTAGCACGGCGGCCGCTTTCACGCTTGCTGAACCTACCGACTTGCCCTTGACCTTAGCCGCGACACTTCCACCGACATAGGCCCCACCTGTAAACCGCCATCCATCAAGTCCATAAGATGATAGGCGCGGACACTTTTGTCCTGAGGTAACGAGGACATTATAACCAATATCAAACCCATAGTCAAAGTCTATCCATTTACTCCCTCCCTTCATTTTATTTCCTTCAGTTTCAGAGTTTCTGTCAGTATTAGATATTCTTATCTCCGTACCATGAGCGAATCCGGCCCGTGCATCAGGAATGTCGAAGTTGAGTCCTAGGCTATTATACCGAGCCGGAACGGGCTTAAACTCTGCTGGCAACTCCGAGCCCACATCCAAATAGGTACTTACCGTTGCATTGAGTATAGGCGATTTTAATCCGAGACTAACTGGGGTCTGTTGGGTACCTACCCACAAGAACCAATCAGCCTTGCCGAGTTTTAACTGCACCGCACCTAGAAAATTTTTGTCTTTAGTGCGTCCACGAGGCGCGTTCCCTCGCAAACTCACTCGACCTACTTTATAATTTAGGTACGTCTCCAGCGAACCGGTCAGCTCCATCCCGCTAGGCTCATCCGCTATCTGTATTGCCAAATTTGCGTACAATGGAGCAGGCTTCGCGCCAGCAGCTTTAAATCCTGTCAAGGGATTCGCTTCCGTCATAAAGGCTAGTCTGCCGTCGAGTCGGATTCTCTCCAGCCCCCAGCTGTCCGAAAATGTGATTGCTAGCGCCGCCTGCGCTTCCGCAGTGTTCATGGCCGGAGACTTTGTCGCCATTGCCGCCATAATTCTAAGCTCTAAAGAAATGCGCGGATCCGGCTCGTAAACTATGCCTGAAATCGATCTGCCAAATACCAGTGTCTTGTTTGGATTATCATCAACAAAGTTGAAAGCTGTTGCCTCGATGTTGGGTCGCCCTAAACGCCACGACACGCCGCCCCCCATACCTGTAAGGACCAACGGAAAAATTACGTCGGGCGCGTCGCTGCCGTACCACAGCATAGCGGCATCTACACCCCAGTAGGCATACTCATCTACACGGCCGCCGCCTGGCTTATAGGTCGTCGTGCCAAACGTACCCGATGCTTTAGCACCCATGCCCAACGCAGCAAATTTTGCTGTGAGTCGCCCATGAAAGCCGTCGCCCCATTTAGGGTCGTTGCGTTTCCACATGAGGGCACCGTCCACATAAACGCCCGGGATTTGCATCGCAATTGATACCCCCTCAACACTGTAGTCGCGATAGGCAAACGTGAGCGGGATGAGCGCGTTTGGATTATCATCGATGCCGATATCTCCCCATATTACCACAGAGGTGCCGACACTGAAGCCCGCCTCCTCGCCCATTAGACCAATATGGCCCGTCAGCGAAAGACCGATGTTTCCAGGATCTGTATCCCGGCCGCCGCGCACCCCTATCTGGGTCAACGTAGCGCCAAAGCCTTTTAGCTTCATCCCGGCATTGCCGTTGACGTAGGCAGCAGCCTCGGTAACATCGATGTATGGGGCTCGCGAACGCAGCACGATGTTTTCGAAGTCAACCCCCTCTAGCGAAACACCAGCCTTTACATCGCCTAAGCGCTCGACGTAACTTTTACGGCTCTTCCCTGCCCGCAATGCGCCGTACAGCGAAGCTTCTGCATAGTACTCACCCGACGTCGCGTCTCGCTGGATTCCAAACCTCGAACTGGCATTTAGCGACAGCGTGGCACTCCAAATCTTCCAACTAATAGCCTCAGCCGGTGGCGTTACCGCAAAACTGAAGCCCGCATCGCTGCGTTGCGAGGCTAAGTACTGCCCCTCATAGCCAAGAATATCGTCGTCGCCAGTCGGCAGCGCAACGTCGCCCTGGAAGTACACCTCCTCAAGACTATTCTTATACAGCGCTGCCCGCGCCTCTTCGAGGGATATTGCCCAACTCCCGAGTCGACCCTCATCAAGAGTCACCGCGTTGAGTAGCGATAAGGAAGTCGTCACCCCCGAGGCATCTACAATGAGCCGCTCAATAGTACCACGCGGTCCAGTGTTATTTGATCTTTCGACAAAACCCACCAATTCAGCTCCTATATCCCGGATGTAGACGCCCTGCCATAAGTCCCTACTGCCCGCCAGATCATAATCTTCAAAGTCGGCGGCCTCAGGCGTATAGTCCTCAGCGAAGTCTATGACCAGCGCCCCGGCCTCCCAAATAATGTCCTGGTAGGCAGTGGCTACAAAGCGTTGATTTTGAGGTTCGTCGTCCTCGTCCGTAGCTGCTTGAGCACCACGAACCTCAGCGGTAAACTGTGGCCAAGCGAATCCTTTCGCTTCGAAATCAACCGTGTACCGAGCAGCATCATAGACTGCTGGATCGTTTGAGATAATCTCCTCTTCCGGTGCCTTCGTAGTTTCATTCCACGGCAGCACCGTCTCCCGGCAAAAGTCCAGCTTGCCACGTAGCCCGAAGCCCGCGTACCCGTCACAGGTGAAGTTGACGTACGCCGCTGCTTCACTGCCATCAGCAGCCGGATTGGTAGGCGGATCTAGCACTATTTGCCCCACCTCACCCAGGCCAAACCGCACCATGTTAGCCAGTGACAAGCGCGCGGTATCCGTGCCCTGCATGCCACCCGGCCCAAACGGGATGTTTTCTCCCCTAAACACGAGCATATCGCGCTCGCTTCCCGGCACCGGCAGCACCGTGAACGCCGAAAACAAAACCGGTCCAGCTGCTGCCGTAGAGGCCGGGATCTTTAGCGAGTCGAGCACAATTTTGTAACTCTTTCCGTCAGAACCTGGGTGCTCCAAAATGATTGGCAGTTTGTAGCCAAACAGCGGGTCTACAGACGGGGGAGGAAAAAACTGCCGGTAGTCATCATCCTCACCCACTTCGCTGGTGCGCGGGATATCAATTCCCACCCAGGCATCATCCGTCGACGCCCAGGCACCTGCATCAGCTAAAGGCACAATCTGTAGCCCTCCCGGCAAATGCGGCTCGAGCCAGCCATTGCCGTCGCCAGCCGGATCATCATCCGCTGGGGCATCGCGCTGCGCACGTTTGGCGGCGATGAGCTCGTCAACCTGCCGACGGATTTCAAACTTGAACTTCTCCTGTAGCCAATCGAGAATCTTCTGCTTTGGATTAGCTCCGGAGACTAAATTTTTGCCCTCCGTTAGCGTCATCGATTTCAGCATACCCGTGGTGATGCCCTTCAGAAACTCCTCTGCATCCTTTTGCGAAAGCGCCAAAGAAATTTGCAAGGTTGGACTGGCCTCTTCCTCGAGCTGCTTCACGTTGTTGTATCGCGCCTCTAATTCTGCTTCGTAGGCGAGGATGTCAGGGTTGCGACCTGTGGGGGGGAGCGCGGGTGGAAGTCCATTGGGGAAGAGGGTGTACAGCTTATCAGTAAGTAGCACGTCGTCTTCACCGTACAGCAACTCGCGGGGCACATCCACTCGCGCGGCCACTTCATTGGCTACCGTTTTCACATCCAGGCTTACGCGCAGCAAATCGTAGATGCGGCGGGCGTCTGCGGCTTCAAGGCCGATTGCCTCACTGACGTAGGGCAATACAGCAGCTACGACCACATCTTCCCATTCTTGCTCTTCACCTGCTGCTATAGCTACACCTGCAGCAACTACGTAATCCGGCACGCCTGCCTTCTGAGCGGTAAAGCCAATTGCAGCGTCGGCAAAACCGCCTTCACCAGGAGCGGAGGTATAGAACTCCGATGCTTCATTTAGAATCTTAGCGCCATTAAAGCCACTCGCGTCACAGGGCAGGCCAGTTGATTCGCCGCGTTCATCCACTCCGAAGCCATATCGATCACACCCGTTCTCATTTGCCTTGGTGCCCGTTTCTTCGTGAATGCCAAGCTGATTGAAGCCAGCAGGATCGAATGTCGTCGTAGGTCCAGAATAGGGCGCACGCGGGGTACCGATGTAGTTTCCACTTACGTCAAAACCGTTTGGGTCGTACAGCGCGCCCGTCACGTAGTGTTTCGCTGGGGGCCCCGGCAAGAAACCTTTTTCGTCCAGTACCACTTGCACTGCATCCGCCCCACAGTTGATGTCCCCGAAGTTAGCTGCGTACTGACTCGGGTCAAACTGGGCAACTGCGCTGCGCTGCGGAGTGAGTATTCCCGCTACAGCGACGCCGTTTACTACCTTAATGCCACGCATCTTGACGTGCAGAATTCCCTGCTCTAAATACGGAATGATAAACGTTGCGTCACCGTCGTAGCCATTTGCGAGTGAGCCAGTTGGGTTGACCACCTTCACCTGAAACTGGTGGAAGTTGAAGATTGATCCAGGCTTCAGCTCCAGCGAACCGGTAGCAGGCGCAGGCGGCACGAGTGACTCAGCAGGTTCATCACAACTGCCGTTGTTGGTTATTCCGTCGCCCACCGTGGTAAAGGCAATCTGCTGTGTCGGGCTCCGCGACCCGTCCGTGCACACACCCATTACGCTGAGCGTATGCTGGCGCGCTCGCTGCAATCTTTCGACGCGCTTACTCGTCTCGAACCCATCGGCCGGAAACTCCCACGGCGTTGCGTTGTCCCCCGCCAACCCTACGCGCACGTCGATGCTCGCATAGCTTATCCCGTCCTCCGCAGGAGCCGGCAGCACCCAGTTTACCTCAGCATCGTTTTGACCGACATGCACCAGCTCAACATTTGTTGGGGGTGGACACAAGCCGCCGCCACTACCCACCGCACCATACCGAAACCGCAGCGGCGCGCTCCAACCGTTGTTAGTGATGCGCACTGAATTATCTGGGGCTCGCACCTGCACTCTAGCAATGTATTCCCACCCTGCCCGAAGGTTGGGCGAAGCTGCATCGAGTTCGTAGCCCGTGCGCCCTTGCACATCTACCTCCACCAGCGGCCCTATGAGTGCTATTACATCTGCGGTCGATACAATTTGCGTTGCTGGATCAACTGGGTAAATCTTCAGTTGGTAGGTCGCCCCGGGCGGTACGAGTCCTCGGTGTTGCCAGGCTAGTGCAGCAAACTGTGGCTCAGTAGTAAATAACTCCTCGCCCTCGTAGGGTCGGGTAAACACGGGAGGCTCGTAGCTCCTCGACATGAACACCACACAACTCTCGCCCGCAGCGCTCCCGTCGGCCCTGCCCAGCGGCACTACCTCTACGCACAATTGGTAGCCGCCCGGAGGCAAGGTAGCGCCGTTAGCCACAAAGCTGCGCTCGTCTATGCCCTGGAGGATGAGGTTGCCGGGAGCTAAGTAGCCGGCCAATTCGCTGGCCGTAAGAATGAGCGGGACGCCTTGCGTCACCGTTTGCACTGGGGCCAAGAGCGGCGCACGCGTGGTAGCCGAAAAACCATTGCCCTCTAAGCGAACCCGCAGCGCCACTTGAACGCTCGTTTCACGCTGGTCTTGCAGCATAATGCTGACCTGCCACGGACTAGTGCCGCTCGCGGTGAGGTCGCTGAGTGTGGCGGCGTTGGCCGGTGGCACCTGAGTCACCAGCAGTGGAAATACTTGCTGGGCCAGGGCGGGTTTTGCGAAAGCGCATACGGCTGTCGCCAAAACCAAGCACAGCCTTCCCCACCCAAGCCCCAGCAGGCGCTGCGTTAGCTCGGCAATTCGAGGCGTACGTCGATATGGCGCCGGAGCCTTCAAAAACTCCATCCGTAGGTGAGTGTAGCTAAGTTTTCAGAGAAATTGCCCTGTGCCGCCAACTGCCGGGCTGTGTGCGTGTAACCGAGCGTCACATTGCCAAACTGCTCGAGGTTGTAGCTCGCCGACGGTCGCACATTGAGCACGCGGGAGTCGCCGCCCTCGTCGAGGTTGATAAACGTCAGGGCCGTGGTGGCCGTAAGGCGCAGCTTGCCGTTTAGTAGTTCCTGACCAGCAGTCAGCGAGGGACCGTAGGTGGTTTGGCTAGCCGCACCCGCCGCCGTTCGCGCATACAAACCCTGCACGCCCAGGCTTGTACCCGAGCCGCTCCACTGCCGGTTGTAGCCCGCAAAGAGACTCGACACCGTACTGCCGAAGCCGTCGAGTGCACCATTGCGCAGCGTGCTCACATCAGTAAGCGAGGCCTGCGCGGTGATGCTGCCCCCCGCCCCACCCTCGCCCAGAAGGTAGCTGGCGCCAAACTGCGCCTGACGATTGACCTGCGCCAAAAACACCGAGTCTGTTCCCGTGGCAGCTTCCGTGAATCCGCGGAGCCGCGAAGTGCTGGAAAAGTTTGAGAAGCTGGCGTTGATGCCGAGGTGCTCGCCTACGCGACCGTTGGCAAGGATGCGCGCGATAAGTCTGCGACCGCGATCGGCGGAAGCATCCGTGATGCCATTTCGTTCGATGCCACCGTCCACGCTTAGCGTCCAGGGTTGTCTTGCAGCCTGGGCCGGTTGCCCGTCGATGGGCGCCCCGCCTGCTTGGCGGCCACCAAGCTGAAAAGTTGCGCCTGCGGTTAGGTTGTCGCGGTCGTCCTGTAAAAACAGTGTGCCGAGCGATTGATAGCCTGGTGCGATTCGCTCGTAGCCAAGGCGGAAAATGCGATGCTGTAGCCCAACCTTGATTACGTCAGCCGCCCGTGTAGAAAGCTGATCTTTGATAGGCCGGAAGCCCGGCGCTAACGAGTCCGGAACCGCCGCAGCTGTGACATCCGCGGTAAGAAAGCTGCGGGAGTACTCGCCCTCCAGGCGCCAGTCCTCAAGTAATGTGATGTCGCCCGCTAAACTGCCCACGAAGTTTTGCGCAGGCGAAACACCTAATGCAGGGCCAAGCAATTCTGTGCCGCCTTCTGGAAGCTTGTCCTCCGCAGCAAACACAATACCCTTAAGTCCCCACTTATCGGCGCGGTAACCGACCTCTCCTGCGTAGCCGTTTCGGCGGTAGGCAGTTTCTAGGCCCGAGCGGGCGCCAACATCAAACAGGCTCTGATTGCGGAGTCGACCGCCCATCACCTTGCCCGACCAGCGTCCGGGCGTCACCTCTGCACCCACCCCACGAAACGTTTGGTTGGAAAACGTGTACGGGGAGAAATCAAGGTTACGGTCGCCGATATGCAGGCGCAGCCACTTATAACTAGGGCTTAGTCCAGCAAACTGATAGCTCGGCAGCCGGTAGAGGACATTCTTATCGGCGAAGTAGACGGAGAACGGCACATCCACGCCGAGCACATCAAAATTGAGGTTGGCCCCGACGTTGAAACCGAAGTTATCGTAGCGTGGCTGCGGACCAGAATAGCCCGCCGCAGTAGCCGAAAGGTTCAGTCCTCCGTGGACCACAACAGGCTTATCTGTAAGCCGATCGCGAGTTGTATTGTATACGTCCTCCACATCTTGGCTCCAAGCAGCGCTTAGCAGAAGTCCGAAGCAAAGTGTCGATAGAGACAGGCGTATGAGTAAGGTTGAGACCACAGCGTAAGTCGTTCGGCCGGCTAAAAAAAGATGCTGCATGGGTGAGCACCGATGCCGGAAGCTGACGGCAATAAGACACCAGTTCGTAAGCGAGCGACCGCCACAGTTTGTCAGTGGTGGCTTTGGCTTTGTAGATCGACACGTCGCCCAAATCCCAACGATGAAGCCACCTCCACCATAGACAAAACGCGACGTTAGGCGCGCGAGCCGCTCAGGTAGGTTGCTGGTATTCCCCCATCAGGTTCATCTGCGATCGTATGCGAAACGCTCTACTCTCCCTCCTTTTCACCTGCTGCTCGGTGTCGCTGTTCGCACAGTATAATGTGTATGTGCGCCTTAACGGAGCGTATGTGCGGTCAATAGATTCAGATGACGTCGCCAGTGATGATGGGGATGTGGGGCGTATAGGAGACAACGACAACTTCACCTGGCAACTCAACACAACCGTTCTCAACAACGGGGCTAGCGTGTTCTCTAATAAAGTAGCCCTGACGCGGGACGGGGATATCCCTGGAGATCCAATTTCTTACCAAGCGCCGCTCAGCGAACTCGGATTCGCGCGAGGGTTCCGCGGGCGCAACGGCGATTCGCTAGTACTCGACGGTTACGGCCTGACGTGTTACCAGATCGCTGACCTATCTCTTAATATGGAGGTATCCGCCTGGGAAGATGACGCGCTATCCTTTGGCCGTGATGAGTTCGATGCTTTGGAGGATGATGCTTTCGATAGTCAAGACTACAGCCTCCAGTTAAGTGATTATCCGCTAGATAGTTGGACTGCGATAGATCCCGACGGCATGGGATTTCTCGGGACGAGTGACTTTTTATACGGCCTAGTGCTCGAGATTTATATTGAGGAACTGGTGGCACCAAATGTAGACCTGTTTCGATTGCCATATCAAGGTGGGGGTGTACCCACAACAGACCTCACATTTTGTGGAGGATTCGACACCGTATACTATGTTCTTGAAGAGGTAGAGCAGCCGTATTGGAAAAACCGGACGTTTACCTATGAAGTCCAATATAGAATAGACGGAGGTGATTGGTTTAGTACCTTTGCGATAGAGGGAGAAAATAGGCGTAGATATCGACCAAGTTTCGAACCTGGAGATGTAGATAAAACTCTAGATCTTAGATATGCCTATCATCAGTATGGTGGCCCCAACAACACCTCGTGTTTTAGTGAATACGTGTCGATTGGTTCGGCAACTTATTTAGCTCCTGAGGTTGCACCACCAAATGTCGAGGCACTTTATAATCCACCCGCCTGTGCCGGTGGAGAATCAAGTTTATCAATTAATTACCTCAATGGCACCACGCCAGGTAACAACGTTCACACCTTAAATTACTACGATGACAATGTAGGAGGTACTGTAATACTGACTGGCGGTACAGTCATTGGTAACTCTGTCTTTTTTGATGTCCCAGTTCCATTCTATGGTGGCAACCTGGCGGTGTTTCCGGCAGATGGTGGCTGCGGCTGGGAGTCTAATTACATCGGTGATGGTGACGGTGGCACGGCGCCCGAGTTCCTCGGTCCTATCTCTGCCTCCAGCGAGGCGGGTGACTGCGACGGTTCTAGCATAAACGCGCAGTTTCAATCAGGAGCTAACCGAGGTACACCACCCTACAGCTACGAACTCTACGATCCTGGCGTAGGTAGCTGGGCAACTGTAGGCTCAGGCGACGTGTCGAGTTTTAGCGTAAGCGTATCACCAGGCACTAACTATGGTGTGCGGTTTCGCGATGCTAGCGGCTGTACCACCGATAGTGTGCGCCTCAACGTTGCCGGAGCTGGAGGCGACCCTGCTTTCTTCAACTTCGTTACCGCGACAGATGGCTGTGCTTTGGCTTCTGGCCTAGGCAGCGTAGAAGTGTATGGCAACCATCCCAGTAGCAGCGATTGGGAGTTTACGCTTAGTGGATTCACCACGGCGGGGGTGGCGGTGCAGCGGCAAGTGGCTGGCGTTCAGTCAGGTCCTTCGCGGTTTGGCAATTTTGCCCAGGTACCTCCGGGCCGTTACGCTCCGGGTATTATCGATTTGGACGGTGGCTGCGATTTTACTGGCGATACGCTGGTGATTGGCACGCGTGCGGGTACAGTTATCCCCTTCACTCTTGGCGCCAACTACAACTGCTCTGGTGGGAATTTCGCGATAGCGCCGTTTGCAGAAACCGGCCAGGGCGGAGAGGTGTACAGCATTAATGGCGGTCCGTACCGGCAGCTTTCGTTTGAGACGCTGGCCGCCGGAGATTATACCGTGATGCTACTGGATACGAGTTCGGCGTGTGGTGCATCGAGTCAGGATGTCAGCTTCGATCCAACTGATTTTGTGGCCTCCATTGCCAGCGTTTCGCCGGCCTCATGTGGGGGCACCGGCGGAAGTGTGACGTTTCGGGACGTGCCACCTTACGTCTTCAACAAAGAGTGGTCGCTCGACAGCGTCACGTTCCAGGCGGATAGCGTCTTCAGCAACTTGGCCCCTGGCAGCTACCGTGGGTACCTCCGCATCGATGGCAATTGCACTACCGGCGTGGACTTCGAGGTGCCACAGCAGTCGAGTTCGCTTTCTGTAGTTCTCACGCTTTCGCAAAACCTGTCTTGCGCAGGGGATGCGAATGCTGAAATTACGGCTACGACAACAGGGAATACGAGTGCGGTAGAGTATGCGCTAAACGGCAGCGGTTTTCAGTCAGATGGTGTGTTTGGTGAGCTTGCTGCGGGCACGTACATCGTGAACGCGCGGGAGATTGGCAGTACCTGTAGTTCTGCCAACACACTTACAATTATTGCACCCTTGGCGCTTGAGGTCACCGTAGAAAGCGCCGTTAATCCAACTCCCTGCGGCGGCAGCGACGGTTCGGTGAGCAGCGCTGTTACTGGCGGCACCCTGCCGTATACGTACCTCTGGGGCGACGGGCAAACGACCGTGGAGGCGGTTAACCTTACAGGAGGCAGCTACAGTTTGGTGGTGACGGATGCGAATGGCTGCACCGCAGA
>JAULKR010218088.1:3030-15300 GCA_032356305.1 Prasiola linearis | reverse complement strand
GTGTGTGTGTGTGTGTGTGTGTGTGTGTGTGTGTGTGTGTGTGTGTGTGTGTGTGTGTGTATGTGTGTGTGTGTGTAAATGTATGATGGTTTCAGCACTGCAGGGGTGGCTCGTTCAGGCCCCGAACACAGGCCAATGTGCTGCACAGACATTATCTTCAGCGACCTCATCAGAGTGTCTTCCAGTTCTCGGCAATCTGAAGTGTGTATCACTGCACCTGTAGGCTCTGGTGGCTATTCACTGCTCACTAATCGTGGGGACTGAGTAAAACACTTCTTCCGTGGTATGACATATCCATTGAGCTATTAGGCTGTAAGCATGCAGTATGGCGATAAGGGTCATAAGCTCGTCTTGACGAGCATCATGCGCGCATCTCATGAAATGGTCCCCAACCCTTGAGGACACGCACCATCTCAAGGCAGCTGACGGTGTTGCTGAGCTGATGAGGATTGTGCAATCGCAGCCGTCCTGGCTTTCTCCGAAGTCCTGGCCGACAGAGGAGCCCACGGGAGGTTCAGCCTGTCACTGTATGATTCTGGGCGGTACATGAGGCTTGACGCGGCGGCGCAGAGGGCGCTGCATGTGGTGCGCAGCCGCGACGACGTCAACGACAGCTTCAGCCTGACGGGCCTCCTGAACAAGGGTCGCACGCCAATGGGCAAACGCCTCTGCAAGGTGTGCTTCTCTGTCGACCGTATTTCCGTATCGTTTTGATTGGGGGGGTGGAAATTCCGCGGACGGTGCTTGTACAGTGCACTGACCAGTTACTTGCTTGATACTTCATTGGCGTTGCTTGTTGTATGTCTAAGGGCATTCAAGCTGCTGCCAGCAAGACCACTCACGGCCACAAGGTGCCCCGCAGCATGAAACCTTCTCGCTGCTCCAGCTGTCAGACAATTGCCTTGAGCATTGATAGCTGGGAGCAGATCGATGTGTGTGTATCCAGTTCCTGTCGGACTGACTGTCAGGCTGTAGTGAGCTTCCTAGCCTGATGGACATTTCAAGGTCACCAATCCAGGCTGTCTCACCTCCCGGAAGACAGCAAAGGCCATTGGCCTTCACGAACGGTGGCAACAGATCTCTGAGTAAATCTCAGAAGGTGTTGCGCATAGACACCACGTGGATGTCGAATAGTGGGTGGCTGCTTTCACAGTGCCCATGAGGTGCTACCGAGCTCATGAGGCTCGGGGGCTCGTGCCAATGTTTACTAGCAAGTACAAGTAACCTAACGGTTACTTGGCGACCGTTAGGTATGGCTGAAGCAGCCGCTGGTAGATGCGGCTGCAATTGGGGAGCGGCATGACGTCGTGGAGGCACTGGCAACGGACACCGACTTGCGAGACCGCCTCCGTGACGGCTGCTTGCGAGGTGAGTGGGTCAGAAAGAATTTCTGCCCCGTCGTAAGAACCAAACTCGTTCTTCGCAAAGAGCTCTTCGACACTATGTCACAAATGGCAGCTGTCGACTCTGGGAACACCCAACAGCTGCATGACTATAGAATGACGCAATCTTCGCGACAGGCACCTATCGTATAAAGTTGCATGTGCACTTAGACCTGTATGAATAAAATACCCACAGGCAGCTGCACTGTAGAAGGAAATGGCGTGTTTGTACATTTTATGATTGGAGCTTATTCGAATGTGCAGCATGATTGAACGAGTTACGGCTCACATTGAATAAGGGAGACAGAGTCGGGCTGAAAAGGCATGCCAATGTGCACCTGGCAACGAAAAAGTCGAGTGGCATCCCGTCACCCTCATTGCAGGGATGCCCGATGTGGAGAGGCTAGCGAGGAAGCTGGAGAGGAAGAAGACCAGCCTCGTAGATTTGTGTCAGCTGTACAGAGCATCCTCGAAGCTGCCAGGGCTCTCATCAGCACTTCAGAACCACCAGGGCCAACATGCTGACTTGTTAGTCACCAGGTCAGCCGCGCAGACTGGCCGCGTGTCAATGTGCAGCTTCGATTAATCGATCTCCCTTGACAGAAGAATCCACTGCATACTTTGCGGGCCAAGCAAAGCTTCCGAATCCTCGAATTTGTTGAGTGTTGCTGCCATTCAATGGATGGTCGCTTAAGTGTGGATTGCTGTGTGTCAGTGCTCATAGAGTCTGCCGTTTCTTGTCCTTCGCTGCTACTGGTTCAGAGCTGTAATGGTCGGAAATTGTTCGTTTCCTTAATTGAATCCAGCCAATTATTGTGCAAATGTGTGATGCACTCTAATCAAGGCGCCTTTTGATTGGCAAGCAAGCAAGGGCACAAAGTCTTATTGCTCATTGCCGATTGCCTCAGCTGTGTGCCAGGCCGTGTGCGATGGTCAAGCCGAATTGCCCGCTGGAAGAGGCACGTGGTAGCACGCCTGTCACATCCCACGGAATGTTGTCGCAGGTATGCTGCACCGCTCAAGGCAGCACACGATGAAGATAAGCTCGCAATGTTTGAGCAGCTGCTGGAGGCTGCCATTGACCTCGACAGGTGATGCCGCTCACTGACAGTGGTTGAGAGGACCCCCCCCCCCCCCCTCCCCCTTTTTCACCACCACTACCACTGTGCAAAGGCAGGGGCTCCCACAGCACATGAGTCAAATGCAGCGATCAAGCTGAGTGTCCACTTCACGCCCCAGCGCCAATGCAATGCTCCTACAGCCGATTGACTTAATCTCGGGGGCGGTGAATCCTGACACCGTTTACCACCCCTGGCACACTTGAACTGCCCCATCGCCTACAACCAAGTGGCGATAGCTAGGACTGATGTGATGTGTCGGCCATCGTCGGGTTTCTGCCACAGTGCTGACTGCTTTGTTACTGTTTCGTTCAGAAGCTCCTTTATCGTGCTGTGTAGTTTCGCGACATGCGTGATGTTTTGCACGAAGCGATGACGTCCCAAATCAATTGCGGAGTGCTTTTTGTGCTTCTTCGACAATATAGCATCTCCTTCGATTGAATTGCCAAAGCTTCGGAAAAACTCAAGATCTTTGCAGACACATAGAGTTCACATACAGCAAGGCACCAACCGAAATTGATTCGAGCTTGACTGTTCTGATCACTTCTCTGCTCTCTGATTGTGATTTCGCTTTGAATGAATAATCTAGCGAGATAGAATAATCCTTCAAAAGTCACATCCCAAATTCAAAACCCTGTCATCTTCCTTGCCCCTGTGCTTTGCCGTCCTATCTGGGACAAGGGATGACTGATGATCATGTCATGTTTAGTAACGATCACTACAGCGATGGCTGCTTCTGGAGCTGCCAGCGACACTGCCCCAGACATCCCTCCCATTGATTCTCTCACACCCAGCAACAACCGATGCGGAGCACGAAGGGTACTCATCTGTTCGATGATTTGCCGTTCACCAGATGACCTTCACGTGATGAGGTGCCCTGGAACGGGTGCGGTTTCCCGAGCCTGTTGGTGCTGGGTTGGCCCAGGGTGCCCGACGAGTACCTCATAGCAGCGGGGTACGACCCCCACCTGGAGGCACTGGCGTCAGACAAAGCCGCCGCAGAGGCTGCCATCGACGAGGCGGCAGCGAAGGTGGAGGGTGCGCCCCCCCCCCCCCCCATGTGGCCCTGATGACTACAGCGGTCCAAAGTATCGTGTGGGACCGGTTCGCGAGGGCCACCGTACCGTGCCGTACCGTACCGTCACGTGTGCAGCTCTCTGGATGGTGTACGTGAAACGATGAACTGGACGCTCGTACAATTGAGGCGAAATCTGCGTCAATCATCTGTACGAAATAATTATGACTTCTATGTACAGTCGAGCCCTCTCGTTATTCAACATCGAAGGCTTCTCGGTAGCTCAATGTTGGATAGTGCACTGCCGTCACCTGACCATATCATTCTTCCTCGTCTCGTATGTAATTGAGCTGTGGTATACTAGGCAGTGTGTATACAATGCGTCATCACTGTAGCCAGCAGCCGTGTCTTTCAAGCTCGGCATGTTCAGCGATACGAAAGGCTGCTTCAATGGGCAGTCGGAACTGCGGCCCTGTTGTGCAGAGCACCTCGGACTGGAGCTGGGGAAGAGCCTGAAGCTGGAGTGGTTCAAGGCCGCTAATACACGCGTCCGCTGCCTTCGCATCACGTGCAAGGAGGAAAAGAGCGTCCGTTCAAAGATGCAGGTCAGACTCACCAAGCCACGTTCTACATGTTCAAGTGGATACAGGGCGGCCAGACAAAAAATCGTAATATACTGTGCGATATCAATTACATGAGCGGCATCGTCAAGAGGCGCTCTGACGAAAGCGCTTGTAAATTGAAAGAAGTGTGGTCGCTTTAAACTCGTCTTTACGTGTGTGTGTCAGATCAAAATACTCGTGAATCTACAAAGGGTTGAGGGCACTATTGGGCGTCAAGAAGGATCTTTCTTTCAATTGATCGTCGATCGATCGTCCATGGATCAGTCTTGTGAAAGGGGCAGATAATGGGATGACATTCGCACATTAGAAGAAGTTCCTGCTTGCAACCAGCTGCAGGAGCTCCTTCCTTGAAATGATCTGCACAACCCTTCGCTCTAATGTGCTTCTGCCTTGTCAGACACACCATGCTGTATGTCGCGTTGCCTGACCTCACCATGTCGTACGATGCCAGGAAACCGATATCCACATGCAGCGGCCTTGACAACAAAGCAGTGATTTGTCTTTTACACAGTGCGTGCAACCTTCGGCTTGTCTCGAAAATTGCAGCAACTTCATGTGCAAGACTGGCGTTGTCAGCACTGTGGCTGCGGCTTCAGGGTGGTAAATATGAGACCCTGGAAACGAGGAAGGACGGCGTCAAGTTCACTTGCAAGGAGCTTCGAAGCGCTGCCGCTGTGCTGCAGTCGCTTTCGAATAAATACGACTCTTGCCAAAGCGCTCTCGTCGACCAGGTAACAAGCCAGGCTTGGGGATGAGTCAGCCGTGACATACTGCATGACTGCTGTCAGCAGATCAGGAGCCTCTGGGTGGCTGGCTAGTGTACGGCACCACCTGCTGCAGCCGGTGATTTCTGCTCCGGCACTGCGTCACCATGCCGGCAGACAGCTGTAAAGCTTGTCTGACACTCTCTCTGATCGGATCCGATGAGGAGCATCCGTCACACGCTGCCACCCCTAGCGCATCTGATGCGAAACGGTACTGGCGTGTTGGCGTTGGTGCTCCGCAATTTTGATCTGCAGACAGCACTTCATGTCAACGTTGGCTGATGGCTAAAATCGCGGCTGAATCCTCTGATCTGTCACTCGAGAACATATGTTCGATGAAACAGCCTCTAACTGGCCTCTACCAACAGCTGCGGTAGGCGCCACTACTAAGGTGTAGTCCCATGCGCACCGTGCGACTCGTTGTGGGGCGAGGGCAGCACCAGGCTCATCAGCCTCTACAGCATATCCCTACTGCTTTACATAGCTTGGCAGTACCACAGGTGGTCAGCATTGCGGCTACCTATGTGGCGGTGTGGGAGCAAGTGTCCGCCCTCGTCGCTGACCTGGACGTGCTCGCTGGCTTTGCTGAGTTGGCGGCAAGTGCCCCGACGCCGTATGTGCGGCCGGTGATGCTGCCGCCAGACGACGGCGAGCTCGTCCTCAGAGGTGCGCATGACGACGGCATACGATGTGATGTGTTAGAATAGTACTCTAGTTGTACAGGGTGCTATCGATGCGGTGTCGAGTTGCCACTGACACTGCGCTGTCTCCATCCAAAGGTGAGGTAAAGAAGCTGTCTGCCTGCACGACAATCCCCAGTCGATTGAATGACCTTGCATGTCGCATGTCATAGGAAATCAAGGTCGGTGAAGAGATGCGCTTGCGTCGTGTCCCCTGGTAACAATCCTGTCGCTCACGAACAGTCGAGAGGGATAGAGGAGAAGTCCACAACTCAAGGCACCAACACGAAACACTGGTTTAAAGAATGTATCGCAAGTCTGCTAACCTCGTGTGAGGTGACAGGTCAAACGTCAGTGTTGCAGCCCCCGACTCACATCGTATCATCGGCCCCCTGCCTGTTGCTGTGCAGTTTCAGGGGTGAGGCTCACAGCACCTCATCGAATGGCTGCATGGAACAGAGCTCTTCTGTTTCTTATCCCGCCTCACTACATTTGTGCAACTCCGGTCCTTCGGTCGTTGTTCAGCCCCCATTTGGAATTTTCGACAGTACATTGCTGTTGCTAAGTGCCGTGTGCACTCCTACCCCCTGCAATGGGCTATAGGTCTTACAGACTCTCTACGCCGTAGTCAGGGTAAATGCAGGGGAAGGTCAAGGAAAAAGCTGTGAACGATAATCAAATCATCATAGGACGACTCCCATTGCCAGCAGCTGACTCCCTACTCTAGCCCAGACTCATTCGTCGCTGTGGCCGACACACCCTGGATTGTCGCCCCCTCACAGGATGCCGTCACCCAAACGTGGAAGCCCAGGACGGTGTGGAGTTCATCCCCAACGACTGCATCATGAGGAAGGGGGACTCGTGGTTCCACATCATCACGGGCCCCAACATGGGCGGCAAGTCCACCTTCATCAGACAGGTGCTTTCATCCCTTTGGCTCCTTGCCATCGTGACCTTCACGATGCAATGGACGGTATTGTGACAACCTTTCGATAGACATGTTTACAACGATGCAACATTTTTGGCATACAAGAGTGTCTTTGATAAGCGACGTGTGTGTGTGTGTGTGTGTGTGTGTGTGTGTGTGTGTGTGTGTGTGTGTGTGTGTGTGTGTGTGTGTGTGTGTGTGACCAGGCAAGCCGTGACATCGATTGCCTTCCTGCCTGCCTATCTATCTTCCATCAATTGCAGTATCAGTGTTTGAACTGATTTTCCCTTCGCAAGCATGTCCCTTTTCGCCCTTCAGCCGCAGCATGGCCAACGGTGCTCCGTGGCTCAACAATATGCGTGCAAGTCTCCAGGTGGGAGTATGTGTGCTGATGGCTCAAGTCGGGTGCTGGGTACCGTGCTCCTCTGCTCGCATCGCAGTACGGGACGCTATCTTTGCGAGGGTCGGCGCTGGGGACTGTCAGGCTAGGGGTGTCTCAACGTTCATGGCCGAGATGCTGGAGACGGCAGCCATCTTGAAGGTACCGAAGCAATGACAGCACTTGTTGCGTCCCTTCTAAGGACACCTGTGGTGCATAGGCCTCAACCGAACTGCCTGACACATCTGTAAAACTCGCAGTCATGAGAACAATGCATCTGGGCAGCAAGCATGAGACGCTGCTGCTGCTGCTGCTGCTGCTGTTGCTGTTGCTGCTACTACAGCCCCGTTCACAGGCCATTGTCCACGATGTGAAGGTGTGAAGGTAAGAGTGTGGGGCTAACAGGGTGCAACGAGCCGTTCGCTGGTGATCGTTGATGAGCTGGGGAGGGGGACCTCGACGTACGACGGCTTCGGGTTGGCTTGGGCCATCAGCGAGCACCTCATGCAGGTGCTGCCATGACCCCTCCACTCCTTCCCCCCCCCCCCCACCCTCCTCCTTCCCCGCCCCCCTGGCTCGTACCATATGATGGTAGACGATCCTGCTCATCATGAGCTTCTGCCTTTCAAGGTGTGTAAGACAGGAATATGCCAGAGGCACACCTGGTTGTTTCTGCTTGCCTCACATGGCGGCTGCAGGGAGGTAGCGATCAAGACGCTGAGAAACGGTATCATCTATTCGTGAAGCTCCGCTACGCTGTCACGGCAGCCTGTCATATGGCGCATGCCACCCGTAACAGCTTCCTTCCGTGATCGCGTGTGGGCAAGCATTCGTCTTGACCAGATGGCACCGGATCAGTTGATGCACACTCGCTCAGACTCTGGCGCCTGCGACGTGAGGATCTGCCGTTGTCGGACTGTCAGACAGCTGGCTCTGACACAGCCTGCTTCGTGCTGTGCGGCGAGCAGGAGGTGGGAGCGCCGGTCCTCTTCGCGACGCACTTCCACGAACTGACCGCGCTGACTGGGGAGGTGGGCGTGCGCAACCTTCACGTGCGCACAGCGATCGACGAAAACTCCGGGAAGCTGACGATGCTGTACCAGGTGTGGCATATGCCACTTGACACTGTCCCCTGAGGAAGAGAAGTACAAAGAACATCCATGTGTTTGCTGCTACCGGCAATTTGTTGATGAGCTGGTGATGATGATGATGATGAATATGAAATTCCAGTTGATGGTGGCTTCGAACGACGAGTGCATTGATGCTGAAGAGAGGTGACAGCCTTTATGAGAGTCGGAACATAGATGAGAGCTGTGTGTTCGGTTGGGTCGAAGGCTCGCGAAGTCAGTCGTGGTCTGCCTCCGGGGTGTGCTGCGACTGCCCCTGTGCCGTGCCCCGGACTCAGGACCGAGGGCTCTCCTGCTGGCAGGTAGCTGAGGGAAGCTGCGACCAGTCATTCGGCATCCACGTGGCAGAGTTTGCGAAATTTCCGCCAGAGGTCGTGGAGGATGCCAAACGAAAGGCGGCACAGCTGGAAGCTTCCCAAGAGAGCCTCTCAGCCGTGGCAGGGGCAGGAACAGCAGTACATACCCCCCACTCTCCTCACTGCACAAACTGTTGTGTTCTCGTTTTTACGGAAGGGACACGTGAGACTGACCCTGACCCCAAACTGACACGATTAAAGACAGGCACCCTTTTGGTGTTATAGTCCATGGGCCAAAGGTCAACACAACATGACCTGAGGAAGCGGTTTACTGCTGCACGTGTCCATAACCCTAGACCCTAGCCCAAACCCTGTGCATGTGTCGCTGCCATGTCACCATCCACCATTCGACGAAATCAACAGCTGCACCTGCAGGAGAACGGAGAGCGGGCAGCCAAGCGACAGTGCACATCCGCCGATGGGCAGGTGAAGGAAGCTGCGGAGAAGGTGCAAGCCTTCCTCGCTGCCTTCGCTGCTCTACCACTGGACACGCTGCAGCCGGAGGATCAGTTCTCCCAAGCTCAGGTCAGCTGACAGGCTCATAGAAGCCTTTGCCTTTGCTCCCGTCATCGACAGCCATCTGAGATGCTCGTGCCGCTCCCTCCATCCATGGCTCAGCAATCATGACCAAATGATCGAGGAAACAGCAATGTCGCTCTTCCGAGATCAGAATTGCGGGAGGAAACAAGCGCTCCAGTGACAAGCAAAGGGGCAACCGTGAGCAGGAATCATGGGAATCATGCCTGAACCTGCCGTGAAGTTTGAAGTCTGACTGAGTCATCAAGTGCCGAGAGCTTCGTTAACTGAACATCCGAGATGGTGAAATGTACCGACACATCGTCGTCTACTTGTTCGAGTGCATCGGCAACGTGGAAGAGACCGCCATCGAGCCTCGCATGAGGGCCCCCATGGAAATTGCCAGGTCACGCAGCTGGCCGCATTGCATTTTGTTTCTTTTTACGCGCAATGTTGCATCCTGTGACTGGAAGGTTCCTATGAATAGTAAGGTCCTATGATGTACGGGTTTGAGTTTCGGTGTCTGGGCGGTTGTGGGCACACAGGGTCTGATGCAGCAATTGGAGCAGGAAGCCTCGCAGCTTCCGGAGCTGGCTGCTCTCCTCAAGCCGGCAGCTTGATGGCTTCGAGCTTCTGTTCAGAGCAAGTCAACCAGACACTTACCATGTAGCAGTGCTACTAAGTGGTATCATTGAGCTGTACTGCGTGCTCACAGCTGGCAGAGCTGCGTAGTCGTGACCGACTTTGAAATTGATAGACAATAGGCAATGTACTATAAGATTTTTGTCTCACAGAGATGATTTTGAACATTACAATCTCGGATGTATATATGTGTTTGGCCGTTTCTGTAGTGGTTTACCCATCAGCACATGTGCAACAATGACAGACTTGCACACTGGAAAATTTTATCAAACAACACGAGTTGCCTTTGTGTCAGCAGCTTCTACCTGGCATAGCTGCACATGAGCAAACCAGTGCTTGGTAACGAAAATCCTTTCGAAATGAGTGTGCTTTGCAGGGTGATTATAAAACCGTCACGATTTTTGCGTGACGTGCTGTCATGCTTTTTATTACGGATTGCTTGCGACATGATATCTGATGGCTGATTTTGTGTCTTAGCCATTGCCTAGCCGTGTGTGTGGGTGATATCACATTTTTTGTACTTCCTTTTTGGCGGTCACCCATCTTCGGTGTTGACCGACCCTAGATTGGCCCTTGCGGCCAGATGTGGGTAATAAAATCTCTCTCTCTTGCGGTCCTAAAACCTTCCTGTCCAGTAACGTCTAAAGTGAAATTGTGTATAATTGATTTGCGAAATGAGCAAATAGCGCACTGTTTTAGTAAGCTTGGTGCCCAGACCGGCAGCCTGGCAACTGGTTGAACATTCTAAGACGACCTTATAATTAGTATTAGTATAATTGTGTGGTGGCATCAGTGAAGTCCATCAAAAGCGAGATGGCTTGCTGAACTGTATCATGTTATTGCAGCAGTGACAAACCATTTCAGTTGCTTATTGTCATTCAATTTGTCATTCAAAATAGGGAGCAATGGAGAATTAGAAAGTGCTCGAAAAAGTTTTGACTTGAAAGACAAGGTCATCTGATACTGCGGCCCTTGCAATATGGTTAGCAATGTGGTCAGACACTTCACCAGAAACATGTTTTGCTGCAACGGTCACCCAAAAAAACGCGCAAAACAAAAGCCTGTTCAATGGAGGCAACAAGGGCTCAAGGTGCGTTTGTCTTGATCGTCCTCTCTGACAAGAAGGACCTTTTCGATCTACACTGTGGAAAGACAGCCGATTCGTCGCTAAAGAAACGCGATATGTCACTCCTCTACACCGTCAGGAAGCTGGTCTCTAACAGCTGTATGAATGTCAACGAAAAGATGTAGAGGCTGGGTGTGTGCTGTTTCTAGAGCGCATATCTCGCGTTGTAGCTAACATGGTGCCGTCACATAAGAGGCATGCTGGCACCTATTGTACGGTAGGGTCACTAAACCATCCTTTTGGTCCAGCTGTGCGCCTCAGAGCTTGAGCAGAAAGACCCCTCTGGTGCAACCATCAGCGCCTCATCGTCCACCTCCAGATGGCACAGCCTCATGTCACCATCTTGTTGTCGCAGGCTTTCAGCGCTTGTTGGGCGAAATATCGCACATCGCTGTCAGGGTCCTCCAACTGCTCTTTCAGCACCTGCAGCCGGATGTTGATGCGACAGAGGTTTTAATTGATATTCAGCAGGGAAGTCTTGCACAGGAGGCACGTGTTGTCCCAAACAATAGGCATGACAGCAAGACAAGTCTTTGGGAGACATGTCAGACAGACAGACGTATATCACCCGTCTGTTGCAGGAGACGATGCGAAGAAGTACAAAAGGGTGTTGCACCGAAGCACTGGCTTCTGATGCTTGCACTGCAGCACTGGCTCAGGCATAACAGAGGCGGCATCAAACCTAAAGAGTCGGTTTCAACAGTGACAGGCATGCCACATGCGATCTTGTCACGATCACGTTAGCATTCGCGACTTCTTGGCATCAACACAGGGGGTGTAAGCAGGGGGGGGGGGCCAGGAGACACACGGGGCGCAGCGACGACTCCACGACGGAGGGCTCAAGGAGCGGCACCAGCCTCTCCAGGATCTTGCCCACGTTGAAGCGGATGTTGGGCACCTGAGACGAGAAGTGCCGACAAGGGAGTGAGGCAGCGAGCACGGCTGACCAACATGACAGACCGCCTGTAGTGACGCTCGGGACTGAAGCTCAGGCGCAAGAAAGTGCGAGGGGGGTTAACCATCCGAGATGTGTGCACAAAGTGTGCGGCAAGGGGAATGCTGCCACATCTCTGTGCGGTGGTCAGATTGGCTACAGGGACAGGTGCCACTATGACTCATCGTGACGTGGGTGTAGTGGCCACCGACCCACCCTGGACTGTAAGGGATCACTTGTTGACCCGGTCTCGATTTTCCTTTCAAACATGGAAGCACACTCCAGGGCGGCTCTGATGTTTGAAGGGTTCACTGTGGGAATAGGGTTTAAGGCGACCCTGAAGCTTAGGCAGTGCTCAACAGATAATAATTAATGGGCGCATTGGGAGCAGCCGGCTACTCTCTTTCGAAGCATCTTTGGTAAAATTTCACCATGATCCTCCGCGTGTTTTGCTCACATGTGTAAGTGTTTCAGAAACATTGTATCCTGCACATACAGAGATGGTCGACCAGGCCACCCGTGAAGATCGAACGAACGACGCATCACATACAACGCACAGGCAGCTGCCGCAAGTGCAGCAGCGGAGGCAAATGCTGTCATTGCGGAGGCGGGGTAGGAAGGGAGTGAGAGAGGGGGGGCGGGGGGGGAAGAAGGAGAGAGAGAATTATCTCCTTTATCCC